>JAGDFM010000030.1:23905-183096 GCA_019155715.1 Phytophthora pseudosyringae | reverse complement strand
GCGACGTGCCTTCTTTAAGGCTTTCCATTAAGTACGCTACTTAAGTTCGCGCCCTCCATTTCCGCTCGTTTTCTGCAGAGGGTGCGAGTCAATATAATATGAGCGCATCGCATAGCAGTTATGAACCGACGCAGTCATTGCCATACGTCATACCTTCATAAAGTATGGTGCTCGGTCTGTATCGCGGTGTGTTAAAAGTTATAGTCGGTCGGACGGGCAAAAAATTGTTTCGCCCACAATATTGTAAAGCGGACGAAAATCGCGGCTTGTCTTAACCGGGCCGGCACGGCTCCGGACGTCTTCGGTCTCCGCTCTCGAGCCTTCTCGTCACCCCACGGCAGCAGCACCGACGCCGTAGCAGCATACATCTTGACGAGCTATCGCTATAGGTGTTGAAAATACGTTTCCGCGGCGCCCGAAACACCCCGAACAGCGAGCGGCTGTCGCCGAGAAGAGCGTGGAAGGGTCAGCCTGCACAGCTCACGCGAAAGCTCACAAGCCTGATATGTTCGATGCCAGCCTGCCTACTGAACTAACGGAGGCCCTGTGGGGTTTGCCGTGCAGAAAGCCCGGAAAGATATGGACCAGTGACCGCGTCCGATGCGTCTGCAGCTGAATCGAGGGCGGAGCCGCCTTTCGTGGAGGCGCTCGCAGCGAAAGCCCTGCCGGCAGCGCTGAAACGACGCTGCGCGCACGGCTAGCTGATGCCGCAACAGGCGCTGGGTTGGCGCGCGGCTTCAACGCCAGCAGCAACGTTCAAACCGCTCACAGTGTCCTCCACGCCGAGCCTGTGTATCTGATACTACGGCTGGTTGCTTGTGTGCATTGTGCAGTGCAGCAACTACACTGCATGTAGGCAAGGTTAGGCAGTTCAAAAATGGCACACCGTCAACTTCTGTAGCCATATCCACAATTCCCAGAATTTGGTCCCTGGATTTTCTGCTCCCCAGTCGCGAAATCGCTCGCATTGATTAACCGCCACCTTGAAGGCCACCCGCAGCATCTCGCCATGTACGCCGCCGCCGCGCCTGCCCCCGGGGGCGTTCGCCCTCCCACGTCGTCCGTGGAGCTGTCACTAAGCGCTAAAAGCCTCAAAGACCGCGATCTCATCTCGAAATCCGACCCCTTCGCCGTGCTCTCCGTGAAAAGTAGGCCGATATCCCCCCACATACAAACACTCTGTCCATTTCCTCTAATGAACCCACCCACTCCCCCCTCATGTGCAGGCGGCTCTGGCTGGACCAAGCTGGGCAAGACGGAGGCCAAGAAGGACGACCTGAACCCGACCTGGGCCACGCTCTTCCTCGTGGAGTTCCACTTCGAGTCCGTGCAGCAGTTCAAGGTGGAGGTCTACGACCAGGACAGCTCGTCCCCGGACAAGCTCAAGGAGCAGGACTTCATCGGCGGGGCCGAGTTCACTCTGGGCCAGTTAATGGGGGCTCCAGGCCAGAGCGGGTCCTTCCTGCTCACGCGGGGCAAGAGCACGTCCAAGCACCAGGGCTCGCTGCTGGTCAAGGCCGAGGAGGCCAAAGCTTCCAGTGAGGCCGTCCGCCTCCGCTTCTCGGCCACGGCGCTGGCCAATATGGACGGCATGTTCAGCAAGAGTGACCCTTTCCTGGTCATCAGTCGTCTGAGAGAGGACGGCAGCTCCTGGACGCAGGTGCACAGGACCGAGACCATCGACAACAACTTGAACCCCAACTGGAGACGCTTCGAGCTCCCACTGCAGCAGTTGTGTAACGGGGACTACAAGCGTCCGCTCAGTCTGCAAGTGTTTGATGAAGATCGTGGTGGCAAGTCGGAGCTGATTGGGCTCGTGCAAACAACGCTCGAGGAGATCCAGGGCAAGCGAGGCGCCAACTTCATCCTCCACAACGAAGCGCTGCAGAAGAAGAAAGGCAAGAAGTACACGAACGCTGGACTGCTTGCGATCGCGGAGGCGGAGATCTACCGAGAGCACACCTTCATCGACTATCGTGAGTGACGGTGTTGTTCGCACTGGGCGTATTGGTGTCAACCCCGAAGGGTGATTAGTAGCTAACGTGCTATTATTTGCTCGTGTGACAGTTCGTGGCGGCCTGGAGATGAATTTGATCATTGGCATCGACTACACGGCGTCCAACGGTCCTCCTAATGACCCGCGCAGGTACAGTGCAATTTTGGTTTTGGATGTTAACGAGCCAACCTTGACAGCTCAAGCCTATTTGCCGTTCACGCAGCCTTCATTTTATTGATCCTCGTGGACCGAACCAGTACCAACACGCAATCTCAGCAACGGTTTCGATTCTGCAAGAGTACGATGCGGACAAGCAGTTCCCAGTGTATGGGTTTGGAGGTATCCCACCTGGAGCATATGACGTGGACCACTGCTTTCCGCTGAATCTGAACCCGTCCAACCCGGAAGTTGCGGGCTCTCAGGGAGTGCTTCAGGTACGGGTTCCCTTGTTGTTTCGTGTGTGCTTTACCGTGCTCACCGAGCGACATACTTTTGACGTATGATTACTCCAGCTCTACACGGCATCTCTTGGGCATGTTCGCCTCCATGGACCGACCTTTTTCGCCCCGTAAGATAAGGGCTTAGGCTCAGTGCGGATCGATGCATTTTGTGGCATGTGCTTACACTGCGGTTCATATGCGTTGTTTGGACAGATTAATCAAGCAGTCGATGCGAATTGCGAATCAGCTCGATGACCCCCGCAAGCAGAAGTACTTCGTGCTGCTAATTATCACGGGTACGTCGGCATGAATTGGCAGCATTTTCTTGTTGTCGATGCTTCAGCTCATTGAAAAGCTTCTTCCTGTTTGCATTTTGTGTGAATGAAGATGGTGCAATCATGGACATGCAAGGGACAATTGACGCGCTGGTCGAGGCCTCCCACATTTCTCCGCTTTCAGTAAGCACCCTGAAGAGTTCTGCTTTCTTGAAGACCTTCTAACTTCGTGTTGTATGCATCTACAGATTGTGATCATTGGCGTGGGTCCTGCCGACTTCTCGTCCATGGTTGCTCTCGACGGAGACGGAGGAAGGCTGCGGGCCAGCAATGGACGAGTGTCTACACGTGATATGTAAGTCCTTGATCGTGTGCCTTTCAAATTGTACTATGAAGTACTGACGTTGAAGCTTTAATTTTTTTCGCAGCGTCCAATTCGTGCCGTACAACCGGTTCGTGGGATACCCAGACGCTCTGACCCGAGAAACGCTCGCAGAGATCCCCCGTCAGCTGTGCCAGTACATGAAAGTGCGGGGTGTGGCGCCCAATCCAGCGCTACCACCAACGTATCACCTGTTCTCCGAGCCGATGGGGTCCGGACCCAGCGCTCCACCCGTCACTTCTCAGCCTCCTGCCGCTGCAGTTTCTCAGCCAGCACAGCAGCAATATCCCGCGCAACCCCAGCCAGCTCAAGGACAACATGCCCCGCAAGGCTACGCGCAAGGACCACCCCAAGGGTATCAGCAGGGAGGTTATCAACCGCAGCCAGGCAACGGCCAAGCTCCGCCCCAAGGGTATCAACCAGGACAATATGCACCGCAAGGCCATCCCGGCCAAGCCCCGCCCCAAGGGTATCAACAAGGTTATCAACCACAGCCAGGCTATCCCGGCCAAGCCCCTCCCCAAGGGTATCAACAAGGCTATCAACCGCAGCCCGGTCAAGCCCCGCCCCAAGGCTACCAGCAAGCTTATCAACCGCAGCAAAGCTACCCTCCGCAAGGCCCACCCCACGGGGCAGCCCCTGGCTATCCAGGCCACCGCGGCTGATCGCGTTGCAAAGAGATCCGGCACAATTCGTGAAAAAATCTCCTCTCGTCGTCAGCATTTCGTCCTGTTTTCGAGTGCAAGGCACCTGGTTGCTTATTGCTTACTATATGAACTTCTTGGTGTTTGCTTAAAGGAACTGCTTTAACAGTTGTCGCTTGTATCGCCATGCCTCAGATTTTGACGATGACAGTTGGTCATGCAGCTTCGTGATTTCCTGTTGCAGCGACTGCATAGCTTCTTGGTCCACCCCTGCGTTGTTGGGAGCACCCGCTGAAGCCCTATCGGATGGCACGAAAGATTGCTGGCGCCACCGATGAAAATACGATGCTGTTCGCTTCACCTAAAACGGTTGACAATTTACGAGTGATGTTAATGGGGTTATCGCAACTACAGAAGAGGTAAGCACTACGCACCGTGGTTTGGTCAATAACGCGGCTAATTCTCTCGACGGCGATCATGCGGTTCCAGCATGAAAGTGCTTGAGCCTGAAAAGTGTGTGCTTGTAGCTGCCGCACTTGGTCTCTCCACTTGTTGAAGCAGCTCAGCTTTTGACGGGACTTTAGGTGCAACGCGATGCGGTGCATGTGCAGGACGGCATTCAGGCGGAGGATCCTGGTGTTGGAAGCTTGGATTTTCCAGCGGCAGAAAAGTTCTTTCGCTGCTTGGTTCAGCTTGGCGTGGCGAATAAGGAGCGCCGTCTTGAGTGCTTCAAACCGGCGCGTACGAACTTGTTCCAGCTGCATGCGCACAAGAACTTCGTCCAGCGTTCCAATGGAGAAATCGCTCTCTGCAGGTCCGCGTGGACTTGGCGTTCCCGCCGTAAAGTCGGCCTGAGCTTGCAGGAAGGCAACCCGTTGGTCGATCTGAGAGCGCTGCAGCGCGTGCTTCATCTCCAGTCTGATGCTGTAGCGGTCTTCATCCACCGCGCTCTCCTTCTCCTTCGCCCGCACAGTTTCGGCGTGTCGCCACTCGTTCAGTCGGCGCTCGCACTCCAATTTCATGTGCTCAACCACGTTCGAGTAGTCGAGTTGAGCCTCATGCAGCGCGAGTGACACCGCCATCTTCTGCCGCTCAGCCGCCTGCTCCTCAGTCAGCTCAAGCTTCTGGCGAAGCAGCTCGATGTCCCGCTTGTACTTCTCGATGTGCTCGCCGAAGTCTAGTGATCCATCCACGATCCACGCATCAGAGTTGAAACTTCGTGGAGTTGGAATGTTCTTGGGCACCGGCGGAAGGAGGCTTTGGCTAGTGGCGTCCGCTCTCGACGCCTGCAGAGAGCTGAGCTTGAAAATGGCGCTTTGACGAGCACGTTCAGCGTCTTCATAGCGATTTTGCGCCTCCTCGAGCAGCGCTACAAGTGACGCCATCCTCTCGCGCTCACTAGCTTGAAGTGCTAGAACGACATCTTTCTCCTGTCGGAAGGCTTCACTGGCGTTCAGTGCGTCACGGAGGGCTGCCTCCAAAACCTCGACACGGCGTTCGGTAGCTTGGAGTTTGACCCGATGATTGGCTTCGTGGTCCTGCATCAAGTGCACCTCGTTCTCCAGCTCCTGTCTCTCCTTCTCGAGCCGCTGAATATACCGACACAAGTCCGAGCTCCCGTCTCCGTCGTTCGACTCGCCGTCATCTTCGTAAATGAAGCTGTCACTGTCGTCTTCAAGAAGCGGAAGGCTTGGGAGCCGAGTCCGTGACGCCTTTGGCTCGGCGTCGATCATATCGAGCTTGCCCACCGCAACAGGAGGAAGATCAGACGAGTTCATGTGTGCAATGAGGTGGCGAGGCTCGTTTCAAAACGCCTTCCATCGATCGCTGAGGAAGCACTTGGCCTTGAGATGCAGCAGCTTCAAATAGATCGGCGTCTCGAGTGAAAACCCTGAATACCTTGACGCATTTGCCTCAGAATCCGAGGATGTCAAAGTTCCGTAAGACTTTTCCTGCGGCAAAGCGGCCATCATCCAGCACTTCACTTGTTGAAAACTGCGCGGAAAGTGACGATAACGCATTCGCAAGACGTTCTTCCTGCCTTGCGGTAGCTCCAAGTAGCTGCATTCATCCATGGGCTGCATTAACTCGGTACCGAATCAAGTGGGGCAGACGTTTGACCCTGTTATCATGAGCGAGGACGCCGTCGGTAGGTTTGCATACCCGCACACACCGAACAATGTTGCCTCGACCCGTTTGCAAGATGCTAACACTAGAGAATAATTGTTTGATCCCAGAACGGAAGATGAGTGTCCTGTTGCGGGAAAAGCGCAAGGCGGCGCTGCGTCGTGGCGACATTTTCGGCGAGAGCGTGCAGTTCGACACGCCTCTGGAACTCAAGAGCATCGCCAAGTCTGCAGGATCCACCGGCGTCATTCGACAGGCGCTGCTCAACAACTTCCTCTTCTACACCATCGGCCACGGCGACATTGACTCCATCGTCGACTTCATGGCCGAGAAATCCGCTGTCGCTGGAGAGGTCATCATCAGCGAAGGCAATCCAGGCGACTTCTTCTACGTTGTTGAGACCGGATTGTTCTCCATTTCAGTGCACGGCAACGTCGTCAACACCGTGCAGCGGGGTGCCACCTTCGGAGAGCTCGCGCTGGTGTACAACTGCCCACGCACTGCCAGCGTGACCTGCTCACAGCCCGGTCGCCTATGGGCTCTGGACCGAGTCACGTTCCGCAGGTTGGTAGCTCGCATCCAGTCCGAGCAGATTGGTGAGTGCAAGAACGCACTTGGCAAGGTGACGTTGCTGCACGCGTTGACCGAGACCCAGCTGAGTCAGCTCGCTGAAGCAGCCCAATTCGTCAAGTTCGCCAAGGGTGATCGGATTATCAAGAAGGGAGAGCGAGGAAACGTCCTGTACATCATCAAGAGCGGCGCAGTCATTTGCACCGACGTGGGCGACAGCCACCGCATGGAGTCGGTGCGTCTGACCGAGAACGACTACTTCGGTGAGCGTGCGCTCATGACCCACGAGCCTCGAGCCGCAAACGTGACAGCGGAAACGGATGTCACACTCATTGCGCTCGATCGACAAGCCTTCGATGACCAGCTAGGCAGTCTCCGCGAGGTGATTGACCACAACATGAGCATGCGCGTGCTGCAGTCCATTCCGATGCTGAAAGTCCTCTCGCCCTCGGAAAAGGAAAAGCTTTTCCTGGCACTGGAGCCCATTTCGTTTGTCGACGGCGAGTTCGTGATCAAGGAGGGCGACCACGGCACAGCCTTTTACATCATCAAGAGTGGGTCTGCAGTCGTCGCGAAATCGATCACCAACACTGATGAAAATGGCAAGACAGCCACGGAAAAGAGGCAGGTGGCCACCCTATCCGTGGGCAACTTCTTTGGTGAGATGTCGCTACTGCACGGCGAGCCACGACAAGCTGATGTGACTGCCAACGGCAATTTAGAGTGCCTCTCGCTCGACCAAGGCAAGTTCGTGGAGCTTCTTGGTCCGATCCAGGAGATCTTGAATCGCGAGGCGGAGGAACGAATGAACTCCTTGAAGATGCAGGAGCAGACGCAGATCAAGTTGGATGAATTGCAGGTGCTACGCACTCTGGGAGCTGGCACCTTTGGTCGCGTGAAGCTGGTGCGACACAAGTCCACAGGCGCAGCATACGCGCTCAAGGTGCTCAACAAGGCGTCAGTGGTTGCCTACAAGCAACAAAGGAACGTGGTGAACGAGAAGTCAGTGATGGTACAATGCAACCACCCGTTCCTGCTCAAGCTGTACACGACGTACAAGGACACAGCTCGACTTTACCTGCTCATTGAATTTGTGCAGGGTGGAGAGCTGTTCACGTACTTACACTCGACACCGTCGTCCCCGGGTCGCCTTCCAAACGACCACGCACGGTTCTACGCTAGCCATGTCCTCATGGCGCTCGAGTATCTCCACGACCGCTGCATCGTGTACCGCGACCTGAAGCCTGAGAACCTGCTAATTGACCCGAAGGGATACCTCAAGGTGGTAGATTTCGGCTTCGCCAAGGTGGTAGACGACCGGACGTACACACTGTGTGGCACGACTGAGTACCTGGCCCCTGAATTGGTGCTGGGCAAGGGCCACAATCGCGGCGTCGACTACTGGGCGCTGGGAATTCTCATCTACGAGATGGTCGTTGGCCACTCGCCGTTTGCAGGCTCGAACCAGATTGACCAGATGCAGATTTGCCGGAACATCGTCAAGGAGAAAGTCGAGTTCCCCGGGTGGGTGAGTTCGCCCTGCCGCGACATCATCTCGAAGCTGCTGGAGCGTGACCTCACCAAGCGACTTGGTCTCACGCACGGTGGTGCGCGTGCCATCCGTTCCCACGCGTGGTTCGCGAAACTGGACTGGGACGCCATGCTGCAGAAGAAAACCACCGCCCCGTACAGCCCCAAGCTCGCAGATGCGCTGGATACCTCCAAGTTCGAATCTATCAACGACCACGAAGACGAAGCTCCAGCCTACAAGTCGGACGGCCACGAATGGGACAAAGACTTCTAGAACAGCGCACGCAGCCAGTCAGAAACAATTGTAAAGCAGAGCTAGTAATATAATAGCATCGTCAAGTAGATTGCAGAGAGAGCAGAAACACACAACAACAACAACAAAAAACAAGGTTTAGTTCTTTTTCTTCTTGGCGCGAACCTTCTTCTTGGCGGATTTCTTCATGGACAGCGGGTTGGGTCCCTTGGCGCGCTTCTTCTGCAGTCTCTGCTGTTCCGCGTGGTCTGCGCCCTTCTCGCCCTCCTGCATCTGCTCCAGCTTCCTCTTCTCGTTCACGTCGAGCTTGGCCATGTTGGCCTTCTCCTCCTGGCGGACGATCGCCAGCGTGGCGCGCGAGATCTCCTCGAACACGAGCACGGAGCGGTTGAGGTAGAGCAGCGGTACACCGGGCACCAGGCGCAGCGCCTTGCGGAGCTCCACCTCCTGCGTGCACACCACGAACTTGCGCTCGTTCCTGTCGCCGATGATGCTCTGGATGTGCTTGGACACGTCCACGGGCTGGTCCTGGCCGCGCTCGGCTTGGTCGTAGGCCTCGGCCACCGTGAAGGTCTTGGCCAGGTCGTAGGCCTCCTTGGTGGCTTCCCCCAGTACCCGGAGCTCGTCCAGCGCCGCACGGGGCACGAACAACTCGCAGTCGGGCGCCTTCACCTGCAGGTACTTGGGCACGCGCTCCCGCACGTCCACCTTCATCTGCACGCACATGGCGATGAAGTTGCCGTCCAGAAGGACCTTGTAGGGCGCCTTGAGGCCGCACAGGAAGTGGAACTGGCGCAGCGCCTTGCGGATGCCCTTGGCGCGGAGGTACCGCATTGCTGCTCTTCCAGTCGATTCGACACTGATGGACAACTTGCGGCCAATGGCGGTGGTAAGGGATCGCGATTGGTCGAAAGACCGGAGTTGGGGACAACGCGATTGGAGGAAAGTCCCACGCAACGCTTCGAGGAGAGGTTGGCTATGTTACATGTTACAGTAGGTTGATGATGGCAAGGCGCACCAGGGACGGAGATGCACTAGCGCTGAGCTCCGCGGCGGCGAGTGCCGTGAATGGGGACAACAATGACGAAGCGAGGCAGAAGTTACAGGAGAGTCTGCGTTCGCTGGCTCCGTGGATGACTTCCGACGACTACAAGACGATGCCGAGACAGTTGAAGCTCGGCGTCGTGCACTTGCTGGCTGGGGCGCTCACGACGGCGGACTCGCCCCATACCAGGTACGATCTATCTACCTATCTATCTGTGGAGCTGATGGAGTTGTGCTTGCAGTGCTTACTGACGTTTACTGCTGTACTCGGCAGCAACCACTTGATGGAGGACGCGCTGGCGTTGACGAGCTACGGAGCGCAGTATCTGGCCTCCCACACGCTCGACAAGTGCACCACTGAGCGTCTCGAGTCGCACAAACGCCGTCGAGACAAGGAGCGAAGGAGTTTGGACGCGAAGGCAGCCAACCTGGTGCTCACGTGGCGGTGTCAGCGGTTCCCGACCCACGGGATGCCGCCGCTGGAGCTCAGGACCAGCGACTACCTCATTCCTGAAGTACGGACCCTGCAGAAGACCGGCGGAGCAGCCGTGCAAGCGGGTGCAGAGGCGAATGAAGACGCACTGCGACTCGAGATCAAGCGGTACTCGAAGACGCTGCGACGACGCGTTGAGGCGCGTCAAGAAGAACTCGTGCGCGACCTGCAGCGCCAGCAACGAGAGCAACTGGAGCTCCGAGATCGCAAGAAACTGGGCTTCCGCAGGGGCTGGCCCATCTAATGCAAAATGTAAATCGATTGCTACATGGATACAACTGCAACCTGCATCTGAATGTTTGCATCGTATTATGTGTCGTACACCATCTAACGACCCCCCGTCTTCGGATCCTCGCGTCCAGAGCCTTCGCCGCCGTAACGTGGGACGGATGTCAGGTCCCCTGACAATTGATACTTTTTAGGCCTGACCCCCCACCAATCGAAGAGCTCATGGAGACCCCCGCCACGTCCATCGTCGACGACGCGGCCGCCAATGGCGCTGCCCCCACGGCCAAGACGCCGCTGCAGAAGCTCACGGAGGCTGTGGACAAGAACCCGCTGGACTTCAACTCGTGGGTCGGTCTGCTCACGCTCGTGCAGAGCGAGGTACGCACCGCGTTGCGGGTTGCCGGCTATTGCGGGGGATAAGGGGCTTACCAATGCGTTGTTTGTGGGCTTTGTTGCTCTTGTGACAGTCTTCGACGGCCCGAGAGACGGTGGAGGCCACGTACGACCGCTTCTTGGCCGAGTTCCCGCTGTGCTTCGGCTACTGGAACAAGGTGCGGCGCCCAAGCGTCCTATGATGAGCGTATCGCAGTGCTGACTGTTGCTGCGGCGTGATTGTTGTTGTAGTACGCCCAGTACGAGTATGGACTGAGCAACAGGACGAAGGAAGACGGCTCGGGGACGGTGGCGACGCTGGAAGAATCCAAGCAGAAGGCGCGTGAGGTCTACGAGCGAGGCGTTGCGGCGGTCAGATACAGCGTGGACATGTGGATGAAGTACTGCGAGTTCCTCGTCCACACGCTGCACAGCCCTGTGGGCGAAACGCGACCGTGAGTCGTTGTCCATGCTTCGTACTGACTGCGTTGGGTGTGAGGCCCTAACGTGGTTGTTATGGTGTTATGCTGTAGAATCCTCGAGAGAGCAGTGGAGGCGTGCGGCGAGGACCCCATGGCTGGCCCGTTGTGGGAGCTCTACATCCAGCTGGAGACGGTCAACGTAAGTCGTAGCGAAGCTCGGCTGCCTCTGCTGACAATATTGTTTAACGTCGACCGCTTGTGAATTTATATGCCTTCTGTGCAGAATGACATGCCGCGTCTGAACCAAGTTTTCAAGCGGATCATGCACCAGCCGCTGCGCAATCTCGAGGAATTCTGGGAGAAATACAACCAGTTTGTGCTTGCCCAACAGTTGAACGCTCTGGCGACGCCTGAAGAGCAGAAGGCACTTGCCGGGGACGGGGATGAGCTCATGGACGAGGGATTGCTGCGTGTGAAGATTGTGAACGCAGTGGAGGCCGTGAAGAACAAGACGATGGAGGATATCTACCGCCGCCAGGCTTTTGAAGCTGGCATTGATCGAAGCTACTTTCACGTGACGCCGGTGACGGAAGCTGCGATGAAGAACTGGCACAGCTACCTGGACTTCGAAGAGGTTGCGGACAACGACGTGCGCTGCCAGACTCTGTACGAACGCTGTCTGATTTCATGTGCGAATTACGAGGAGATTTGGCTCCGCTATGTTGCGTGGACCGAGACGGTGCTTGGGTTTGAAGCGGCGGACGCTGTGTTTCAGCGAGCGGTAACAATCTTTCTAAAGTACCGCGCTTCCATCTACTTGGAGTACGCGGCTTTCTTGGAGGCCCACGACAAGCTGCAAAAGGCTCAAGATACGTATATGAGCGTGCTATCCGATGTGGCTCCGAAGCTTGCGGAGGCGTTCCTGCATTATTGCAATTTCGAACGGAGACGAGGTGACGTAGAGACGGCAAAGACGTGGTATGAACGCGGTATGGAGGCAGTTGAAAATGAGGTTGAAGTATATGCGTATGTGGCTTCCTCGTTCGCCACATTCCTTCACAAGAGCGTTGGCGACACAGCATCGGCTCGTGCTGTATTTGAGCGCGCAGTGCAGAATCACAGTGAATCAGTGCTGCTTTGGCTGAATTTCATCCACTTTGAAATCAATGTGGGCGGTGAACTGGTGCCTCGGGTTGTCCGCGTCTACGAGCTTGCGCTAGAAGATAGCTGCAACCTCTCGATGGACGAAAAGAATGACGTGTGGTTCCAGTACGTGGAGTTTTTGGGAAATTATGGAGACAGCATCGCTCAAGTGCGCGAAGCTTGCAAGAAGGAGATGGCATGGAAGCTCAAGAATTCCCAGTCCCGTAACCGCACGATGAAGGTGTTGAATTTCCAGTCTGGTTGGGAAGGCGATAGTGGTGGATACAGCTCCAGCGTGGACCCGGGAATGAAGCGTCCTCGTTACACAGCGCCGGAGATTCCAGCGGTTCTTTCAACACCCGCAGCAGCTGCAGCAGCAATAGCAGCGACACCAGCAGCGGCGGAAACAGCAACGACGACGGCAGCAGCCTACTACCAAGGCTACCAGGTAAATTCTTGCTTTTCTCTTTTTCTTTCCATTCCCCCGATTATGCTTGCGTTTATTTAATTGTGGATACGGATTGGGCTACGAGTGAGCTCCAAAGGGAGCTCAGGTGGGCTTGTCTGGAAGAAGTGACTGACCCCATGTCCTTCTCTCGACCCAAGAAATCTGCTGGTAGTGCTGCGCACGTGTTGCGACGAGATGAGAAGGCAGAGGGACGTCGTTTGGCAGGGGCTACTTTGCATTCGTTCTTGCTTGCTGTCGCCGTAGATGAAGCTTTCATGTAGGGGGATATGATTCTCGATCGTGGTGTACTAACGTGTGTGTCTGGCGACGTTTTTGTAGGGATATGGAGCTCAAGTCCAAGCTTACTCTCAAGCCGACCCTGCGAGCGTTGCCGGTCAGGAGACCTACACGCAAGCGCAATACGCTAGCTACTACCAGCAGCAGTGATATGGCAGTTGCAGGCAAACGTTATCCCTGTAAGGTACAGGTAGGTGGGTGCGTAGCTACTTCAGCGGTGGTCAGCCCCGAGTTCGCGTTTTCTTTCAATATACGCTATGCACGATGTAGAGAGGGTTAACACACGAGAACTCGTGAAAAATAAAGCCACACACAGACAGACAAAACAACGTCTCCACTCGTTCATTCACGTTGCCACTGTCGCTACCTACTTGCCGATCATGTCTAGTGCCTGCTTGCTCTTCAGGGTTTGCACCTGCGAGAGATGCACAAGCCGCAACTTGGACAACTCCTTCTGAATACCTGACAGCGCTGTGGGATCCACAATCCGGCATTCCGCATAGCGCTGTTGTAACACCTGAATTTCGCGGTATTGCTGCTGCATGAGCCGGTGGAGCTGGAAAGAGTGTTCCATCTTGACTTGCTCGGCCGATTTGGACCCTCGTTGTGCGTGGTTAGGAACCAGGCGCCCCCCTGCGGCAGCAAGCTGCGCCTGCATTTGCTGCATTTGCTGCGTAGTGTGTGCCTGCTGTTGCTGCGCGGGGGTCGGGCGAGCAACTAGCGTCAGCGCGTTGAATGGGACCTGGAACAGCGCCTCGTGCTCGTTAATGTAGACGGAGTACAGCTCCTGGCCGTAGACCTGCGGGGCTGCAACGATGCGTCCGGTCTTGCCTGCCAGGTTCCGAGCTCCACACGCGACCAAGTCAGCCGTACTCTGCAGCGACAGCACGAAAGAGAGAAAAAAAAAAAAACATTAGGATGACAAAAGCTTAAAAGCATTCAGAAATCCACGCGTAGCATACCCGGATGAGCACGGTGGTCCCCACAACGAAGTCCGCTCTTCTCGGCGTTTGCTGCTGCTGCAGTTGCGCGTTCTTCATCTGCTGCTGGTGCAGCTGAATCTGCGCCGACGTCATGCGGCCAGGCGTCGCCGCCGCCACGGAAGACGTGACCGTCGGCGCGGTCAGCGTCGTGGACGGGATCACAGACGTCGCCGCCGCGAGTTTCGGCGCCGGCTTGACTGCCACCGGCTGCGCTCTGGGCAGCATGGCCTGCAGCTGCAGCACGGCCGCCGGGTTGAACGCGCTGGCGGACGGCGCCGCGGGCCGAGAGACGTACTGCGCGTTGGCGGCCGAGGGCTTGACGCTGCCGCCGCCGCCGGCCGCGCGCTTCTTGCGGCTCAAAACGGCCTCATAGCCCTTGTACGCGACCTTGGCGCGCCGCTTGAGGTTGTAGGTGCTGCAGGGGCAACGAATGTAGCCATGTTAGAGCTGTGAGCACTGTTGCGCAACGGGTGGCCCGGCCGGAGCGCCACGTACCGCTGTCTGGTGAGCTGCTCGTTGGCGCCCACGACGTCGGCCACGTGGCCGAAGTACTGCGCCGCATTCTTGGGCTCTGCGGCGGTCGAGCGGCGCGTCAGGAGGCCCTGCAAGTACCGTTGTGCCGACGCCGAGGAAGTCGTTGTTCCGGCCGGGGCCAACATGGACGCGTCCACTTTCAGAAAAGCCTCTGGCCGGTTTTGGGTCGACTCAAATTCTGCGACGGACTAAAGACGCGACGCCCAATCGCAATCTTCCGCTGGAAAGCGAAATCTATTCCTTTTGAAGTGAAGCTGCTGCTGCTGCTGTTGCGAGAGCGCTGTGAGAATGAGCGACAACACCAAACTCATCGCCGTGATCGGAGACGAAGACACCGTCACGGGCTTCATCCTCGCGGGCATCGGCCACCGAACGGCCGAGGGAACCAACTTCCTCGTCGTCAAGCCTGGTGCGTCCGCCGAAAGTGGTTTAATTTACTTGAAAGGGTTTTTAACTTACTTGGCCCCGTGTCGGTGCCGCAGCCACGCCGATCTCCGCCATTGAAGCCAGCTTTCGAGCGCTCACGAACCGCGACGACATCGCCATCATACTCATCAACCAGCACGTACGGCGGCGAGACGCATTTCTGTGTCGGCTTGGTCTAGTATCTTACGGACTTTTGCTGTTTTACTTGCTGATACTACAGGTGGCTGAGGAGATCCGCCACCTCCTCAACACGTACGACAAGACCATCCCCACGGTGCTGGAGATCCCGAGCAAGGACTCGCCCTACGACCCGGCCAAGGATTACATCATGAAGCGCGTGAACCTCATGCTCGGAGAGTCGTGAGAAGGGGTTTATTGCCACGCCTCGCTGCGGGGAAGCAGTGCAGGAGGTTAGCAAAATTGTTTGACAGGAAGTGTAAGGCACGTGTTATCTATCGCGTGCGCTTCGAAATGATGATTGTGCTTTCCAGCGTCTTCACCATGATTGTTTAGGAGGAGGTTAAGGATTTTCAAGCTGAACAAGAACAGTGAGCACTCAAGTAGCTTGCAAACCAATAGATGCACTATTACACGGCGGTGGCCTCTCCTCTCTGTCCTGCTCTCCACAGCGTCAGCTTTTTCTTGTCTCTCTGGCGATAGAAAATCCGCCACGCGACCTCACGAGTAGGGAGCACAGCAGCAACGCCTCGGACCGACGAGCCTACTTCTGCTTCTGGAGAGTGGCCGACAGCCAGTCCAGACCCTCGTACAGGCCGTCGCCCGTCGTCGCGCAACACGCCTGGATGAACCACTGGCGGTGGCGCAGGCCGTGCAGACCCAGCTTGTCCGTCATCTCCGCGGCGCTCATCGCGTTCGGCAGATCCTGCTTGTTGGCGAACACCAGCAGCACCGAGTCCCGCAGCTCGTCCTCGTTCAACATGCGGTGCAGCTCGTCGCGGGCCGCGTCCACACGGTCGCGATCGTTCGAGTCCACCACGAAGATCAGCCCCTGTGTGTTCTGGTAGTAGTGGCGCCAGAGCGGGCGGATCTTGTCCTGGCCACCGACGTCCCACACCGTGAAGCTAATGTTCTTGTACTCCACCGTCTCCACGTTGAAGCCTGGCAGCAAGCAAGAGGCACAGACAGCGGCAGAACCAGTTAGCGACGTGTCGGCAGGGCATAAATAAATAGACAGGAAGTAGATGGGGGGGGAAGACGCGAGAGATCCTGGCTCGCTCGCCACGCTCCTTGTTCTCTTTGCCCATACACCGTCCCGTGAAGGAGAACAGGCAAGAGGAAAACGAGGAGGGCGACGGAGGGAGCGCTGGTATCTTCCGTGCTTAACGTAGCGGGGGTCGTACCGATGGTGGGGATGGTGGTGACCACCTCGCCGAGCTTGAGCTTGTACAGGATGGTGGTTTTACCGGCGGCGTCGAGACCGACCATGAGGATGCGCATCTCCTTCTTGCCGAAGAGGCGCTCGAACACGCGCGAAAAGGCCATTCCCATGGTTGCTGGTTGGTTGTTGACTACGCTCGCCCTTGCTGCCTTTACGACCGACTACCAACTTGATAAAGCGTCGGGAATTCTGAAAGTGAGCTTGGGAAGGCCCTGCGAAGAAGCGCCCCCCTTTTCTTTGCCCCAAACCCACCCGTCCCGGAACCCCCATCAACGGATATTGTGGCATATAGCAGTAGCATTCGATCCAGGAGGTTCAAAGTGGATACTTATTTGGTGCTATAGGTTGACTGTGAGTTCGCCAGACGAGCAGATCAACTGAAGGCTCGTCCCGCCACAGTGTGGCATCGCTACCGCGACTATGAAATGCAGCTACGACACCACCGGAGTCTTCGAGGCGCTGTGGCTTTGCAGCAAGATGTTCGGTTCGGTTGCCCCAAGCTATGTTGTGTTCTTGCATTTCGTGAACAAACTGACCATCTCCCCGTGGAGGGTCTCGAAGTATACTGAGAAGGCCACAACAAGTTCGCTTTAGTTGTGCATTGCTGACATGACGAAGTTTCATGTGAGTCAGCTCAACGAATCCTGTAGATGTCGTTTGAAGTGCTGAGCGCGACGAGTGCATAATCGATAAGGCCAATTTCGTTTTACGCAAGGCACCTGCTTTCAAGTATTTTTTTTTCTTTTATCATCAAATTTTGTTACTCCACTGCCATCGAAGCACGGCACTCCGTTGTTGGACACTCGGCCATTTTCCTTGAGCACAGAGGTACGCTTGGTTTGCTGACAATAGAGCGAGCATGATTTCACGGCCCATTCATCACTGCGGCCCACGTGTGCGTTGAAGTTTTTTTTTTCTTCTTTTCTTTTGCGTACTTTTCTTGGGTAGCCTTCAGCTCGCTGCAGGTAAACCAAGCGTACATCAGTAGCGGTAACAGGGACAATGCTCTCCAAAGGCGAGCTCAAGCATCTCCACGTTAACAGCAGCAGGCACTTGGTGATTTTCGACTGTGTCCGTACGCTATCAGATTCTAAAGGTATCGTGTATCAGAGAGAAACCCGCGAACCCGCCGTGGCCAACCCGGCCCGAACCAGATGCCGAAAGTGCCGCCGCGTGGAGCATGTCAGCATGACCTGTGTCCGCGGCATTGGTCGCCCTGGTGGCGAAGGTTTATTCGCGGCACCATGCGCTGGCGGACTACAAGTGGCCGATGATACCCCTTTTCCGTGACGACGGTGTTTGCGGTAAGGCGTCATAGTATCTTGCACTTCAAGCTCAAGTCACGTGGGAATGCATTGCAGTCCAGTCTCACGCAAAAAAGTAGCCAAGAAGCAAATGGACTGATGGACTTCGCCGCGCTGGCAGCTCCTGCCGTGGAGGGCAGCAACGGCCAAGTAACGGGCGAAACAAATAAGGTCCTTCCCTCAGTAGACTTTACGTTGCACGTGAAGAAAAATAAACGCAACACGAGATGAAAATTAAACGACGACGTGTATGATGGCACACGCGCAGACGGTGACTGCTTTAAGCCTGGCTTGTGGGCGACACGAGATGCACGCGGGAACGTGAAGGAGGAAAATGCAACATTATAGCAGCGCCTTCTACCCATGATATATAGTCGTCTATATCTCTCCACTACCGCCGGCCGATGCACTGGGAACGTCAGACGCGTGCTGTTTACTTCGCCTTCTGGAGAGTGGCCGACAGCCAGTCCAGACCCTCGTACAGGCCGTCGCCCGTCGTCGCGCAACACGCCTGGATGAACCACTGGCGGTGGCGCAGGCCGTGCAGACCCAGCTTGTCCGTCATCTCCGCGGCGCTCATCGCGTTCGGCAGATCCTGCTTGTTGGCGAACACCAGCAGCACCGAGTCCCGCAGCTCGTCCTCGTTCAACATGCGGTGCAGCTCGTCGCGGGCCGCGTCCACACGGTCGCGATCGTTCGAGTCCACCACGAAGATCAGCCCCTGTGTGTTCTGGTAGTAGTGGCGCCAGAGCGGGCGGATCTTGTCCTGGCCACCGACGTCCCACACCGTGAAGCTAATGTTCTTGTACTCCACCGTCTCCACGTTGAAGCCTGGCAGCAAGCAAGAGGCACAGACAGCGGCAGAACCAGTTAGCGACGTGTCGGCAGGGCATAAATAAATAGACAGGAAGTAGATGGGGGGGGAAGACGCGAGAGATCCTGGCTCGCTCGCCACGCTCCTTGTTCTCTTTGCCCATACACCGTCCCGTGAAGGAGAACAGGCAAGAGGAAAACGAGGAGGGCGACGGAGGGAGCGCTGGTATCTTCCGTGCTTAACGTAGCGGGGGTCGTACCGATGGTGGGGATGGTGGTGACCACCTCGCCGAGCTTGAGCTTGTACAGGATGGTGGTTTTACCGGCGGCGTCGAGACCGACCATGAGGATGCGCATCTCCTTCTTGCCGAAGAGGCGCTCGAACACGCGCGAAAAGGCCATTCCCATGGTTGCTGGTTGGTTGTCGATCTCCTGGCTCTCGCCTGCCTTGTTCTCTGCTTCTCTTGGGGGCGCGATTCGCAAATGAGGAGGGAGGGGGGAAACCTCCCAAGGGGGAAGCGATCAAACGACCGGCGCCGACCGCTGGAAATAGACCGTGAATTTAACGAAACCGAAGTCGTCTCGACCAATCCGAGGCTGCCACCAAAGATAAAACCCCTTCTTTTACGTCGGAAATATCCTCGTACTTAGTCGAAGAACTCTTATTTCCGTGTGTCCAGTCACCGTGGCGCTCTCGTATCCAGGCGAACGACAGGAAGGAACGCTCGGGTACGTTGCGCCGCCCGCCACTGTGCATTCCGCCGGCCCCGCCCACACCATGCTGGGAGCTGACTGTGCTGTGTCGTTTGCCGCAGTGCGTCTAGCAGCTCGCTCGCTCGGTGGCAAGCAGTCGACGCTGTCCTCCGCTGCCTTCCGCGTTGGCCTCTGCAGCTTCGCCCTCTCCTCCGCCCGCCTTGCCCCTTGCCCCCTCGACTCTTTCGTCTGCATAGCCCCCCTCGCCTATCGCTGATGGCCTCGAGCGGCCCTGGCATGAAGCGCCAGTTTGACGGCGGCGGCGACGACTTTGACTCGTCCAAGCGCCAGCGCAGCTCGCAGCCAGCATCGCGGGTAACAACTTGACCTTGGCTCTGTGTGTTGCGCCCTGAGAGCCACCACCCCTTTCCCTTCTTGCTGCTTCTGCTGCTCACTTTTTCTCTCTGTCCTGCTCTGTATGTCCTGGTGTGCCCTGCCCTTGCCGCCACGTAGGTTGTGTTTGTCTGCGGACTGCCCGCCGACTGTCTGGAGAGCGAGCTGCTCGCGCTCTGTTGCCCGTTCGCTGTCGTCGAGAAGAGTCTAATGATCCCGCAGAAACGACAAGCGTTCGTGCAGTTGCCAGACGTCACGTCGGCCTCCAACCTCGTCACCTTCTACCAGACGCGCGACGCGCTCATCCGCGGCAAGAAGATCTTCTTCGAGTTCAGTAACCGCGATGCGATCACAGTGCGCCCGGAGCACGATGCCCCGCCTCCCTACCAACAGCAGCAGCAGCCGGCGCCGCTCAGAGCTGCTCCGTACCAGCAGCCTCCTCCATCAATGTCATACGCGCCGCAACACGAGATGCCTCCGTATCGAGGAGACGGCGGAGGTACGAAACTGTTGTGTGGAAGTGTGAGTTTGAGCGATAAACTGATGCTGATGAATTATGGTATGCAGGTCAGCTTGGCTTGCTCCCTCCCGATGGTCCTCGTCGTGGCATTGGCCCACCGAACCCAATTCTAATGGTGTCGGTGTCCAAGATTGAGTACGATGTCACGGTGGACGTGCTGCAACAGGTAGGGTGTCTGTATTATACCGTTGTCGTGGCGGCGCACGGAGTGCTCACAAACCCGAGGGATGTCTTCGTTCACACTGCAGGTTTTCCAAAAGTTTGGTAACGTGCAGAAGATCGTCACATTCTGGAAGGACAATGAGTTCAAGGCGCTTGTGCAAATGGAGTCGGTGGATCAGGCCCAGGCTGCACAGTCCGCGCTAGATGGACGTGACATCTACACAGGCTGCAACCAGCTGAGCATTGTTTTTTCTCGCCACCCGGAGCTTCGAGTGCGTTACAATGATGACCGATCGCGCGATTACACCAACCCCAATCTGCCGCCGGGCCCCGGGCGTGGTGGGGATGCTCGAAGTGAAAATGATCCAGTGATCCCCACTGCTTCCGACCGACGTGATGCTCCTCGGGGCCTCGAATACAACAACCCATCTGCACGCCGCGACGATAATGCTTACCGCGGGTCTACTAACCTTCCCAGCGTTGGTCGAGGTGATCAATACGCTTCCGACGGGCGTGACAGTCGTGGTCCGCCATCGAGATTCGATGACCGCCCTCCGAATATGGATAGGCCTCGTGATGCCCGCGATGGGCGCGAGTTACCTGCACACTCGACGGGGCGGGCCATCCGAGGTGATACTCGGCCATCTCCTGCCTTGATTTGCAGCAACATTGACCGCGAACTGGTGGTAAGTGCTTTGCATCCGCTTTGTGGGTTCGATTATAGCCCGTCACTAAGTTACTGTTTTTTGTGTGTCGGCATGTAAATTCCAGGGCCCACACCGTCTCTTTACACTATTTGGCTGCTTTGGCGACGTCCTTCGCATCAAGATCATGTTCCGCAAGCGGGATACGGCACTGATCCAATTCGTTGATGAAGTTCACGTACGTACACCTCCTAACCACGTCCAAACTGACCAATGTTCTGATGACTCACGAAAACTGTTTTGTTGCTCTTTTGTTTTGGCATCAATTCCAGTCGACCTCAGCGTTGGATCACTTGGATGGTGTCTACGTTTTTGGCAAAAAGCTACGCGTGGACTATTCGAAACACGCGAGCGTGTCGATGCCGCACGCTGACGCAGATCGCTTCGAGATTGAGAATACGCTCGATTTTTCCAACTCACCCCTTCACCGATACCGGCGCCGCAGTCCGCAAGAAGCTGTTTCGCCCTGTCCGCTACTCCACATCTCAGGGATTCCGATGGAACTGCAGCGAAGCCAGAACGCTCTTGTCGACCTTTTCGCGCAGTATGGCTTCGTCAAGAACTTCCACTACTTGCAGAATAACCCCAAGATGGCGCTGATTGAGATGGGCTCCATGGATGAGGCCATCATGGCACTCTTACGGCTCGACAACATGGCGTACCCGGACTCGCACATGCGCATTTCCTTTTCCAAAGCCTACCAGTTTCCTCCTGGCAACGGCGCCGGTCCTGGCCCTGCTCCTGGTCCTATGCATGGCCCTGGCGGTGATTCAGGTGTTTGGAACCCGCCAATGCAATCGCGCCCGAGAGATCGCAGCCGCGATCGCAGTCGAAATCGTGAGAGAGGCCCACCCCCAGGAGGAGATCGAGACCGATCGTTTCGAGCCCGAGGTCCGCCACCGCAGCGTGGGCGCGACTACCAGACGCGTGACAACTCTCGGCGCCCTCCTCCTCGATACTGAGCGCAATTGTCTTCAGCCCTTGAAAGCCTTCATCCTTTTCTTGAAGAAAAAAATCCCTGCGAGGGTTGTTTGTGGGTTCCGCGTCTCCTTCTGTTGGCCGTCACTGAAGTTTCAACATACTAGCACGTAGGGTGTTGGCCGCACCATTAGCTGCCTAGTGTAGTTTAGCTGGTCTCTTTGTCCTGGTAAACAATCAAGAACTCGCTGTCCTCGACGCCAACATTTCCTAGCAAACCATTGAATTTGTGCAGAGCTCCATTCGTATTTGTCAGTCACTGTGAAGTCCAGCGTCTTCACAAGTCAACAGCACCGCTCACGTCCGCCACTACCGTTGGAATGGACGGTGCTCGATGCAGATCTACAGCAGAGTGGTTGAGGCTGCCATTCGGTCTATCGATACGGTCCGCGTCGCGAACGCCAGTAGTGAAAGCTTCGACATTCTTCAGACGTGCCGCTGCTGCTACAGCTACCGACGCTGTAGCAGTCGCCGTTTGCAGCTTGCGCTTCTTCTTCTGCACGCGGTTGACGATTTCCTTGTCCATGTGAAGCACGTTCCAGCAAATTTTCTGGTGCTCTTCGCCCGGGTACATGCGAGGCCGGATGCACACAGATTTTTGGCAACAGGCGCAATAGTGATCTGTGTTGCAGCGGAGGCCACGGTAGTAGCACACGGTGCAGCGTCCATATCGCTTATTGCGACCGCAGCTGCCATACATGACCGCATACCCGTCGGCGTCGAGCTCACGCTGAGGCAACGTCGCCACTCCTGTGGACAGGTCAATCCCACCGCCGCTCCTGCTGAAATGATCTGGCTGCAGCAAGTGGCTGCTTGCATTGTGCGGGTTCGTGTCGGCCGTCCTCAACTTGCGGAGGTGATGGCCTTCAAACGTCCAGAGGGCGTTCATCGGGTCTCTATCTCCAGCCAGCACCGGGTGGTCATCGCTTGCATCGGGTATCATTTCCATGCTCGGAGTCGTCCCCACGGAATGCATCACAGTGGCAGAAGACGACGCTGCTGAGGTCATTGGAGGAGCAGGAAGCATCTCGCCGAGCATCGGTGGAGCTGGAGACGGCGCCATGGTTTGTGTGGACTGCAGCAATGCAGCGGATAGGCTCAAAGCGGCCGCGGCGTCCATCTCGCGAGGCGGTTGCAGCCCGGTCTCTAAAATTGCAGCAGAATGTCAACGATACAGTGAGCTGAGCGGTCCTGAAACTCGGCGCATCTTGCTGCTGTGGCCGACCTTCGTAGTGGCGCTGCCTGGCCAGAGCGAACACCTTCTCCATGCGCTGCGGCTCCAGTTTGTAGGCCTGTGCACAACCAAGAACCTTTCGTGAGCGACGTTTGGCCCCCGTTCAGCGCTCTTGGGGCCGATTTCCGGCCGGCGGCAAAGGAAGAGGCGACACGCACACTCTCGACGAGCTGGACGAGGTCGTCGTCGTCCATGCTCTTGAGGAGCTTGCCCAGGGACGGCCCGGCCCCCATGACGCCGAGTCCTTTTTGCGGTTTGGCGGAGACTTTTGATTAGTGGATAGAGTCACAAGTAATACAGTTCCAACACTAGTATTATTCTCATTATTAATACACAGTTGGCAGGCCTTGAAGAAGACACCGCCAGGATTCCTGCCAGGAAGGGGAAGGGAAGGCTATCTCTAACTCCTCTATGCCGGGAAATGGGTCGGCTCCTGCGGACACTTGACTCAAGTCTTCTTGAGCCCCGACGCGCTGGCGCAGCAGGATGTTGGTGGGCGGAACGTGACGTCTGGACCGGCTGGCTCTTCGTGGCGTCGCTCGTCGCCGATTGTGCGTGGCGTCAGAGGCTCAGTGAGTGAACCGCCCTTGCGGCCGTTGCGCAGTAACAACGGCCAAAGCCCGCCCCGACGCCTCGCTATTGCTATTGGGGTCGGCTACGCATACGAAACCTGAGATTGACTCCAGCGCGCGGTGCGAAGCGCTTCTCGCCAGCGATACACCGCGCCATCGGCGGCCCTGGACGCCCCTCGCTCCGTCTGCCGATATCCATCGGGCCGCGTCTGTACCCAGCACACGACAGCGCGGCGCAACGCAGAGAGAAGACGCACAATTCAACTTGGAGAGGGCGGCGGAGACTGAGCCATGCCGAGCAGCAGCGTCGCGGTCGTCGGCGCGGATGCAGTGGGCAAGACGAGCTTCGTGCTCGCCCTGGGCGCCGAGGAGGTCGCGACCAACACGCAGCTACAGCGGCCTCGCCACTACCTTTGGCCGCGGCCCGGCGGAACGGGGCACAAAGAGACGCCTGTGCGCATCTTGCGCAGTCGCGAGGAGGTCTCGAACAGCGGCGACGACGGCGTCGTCGTGCTGCTGTTCAACCTCACGCGGCGAGACTCGCTCGCGGCGGTCATCGCGCAATGGGCGCACTTGTCGGACGCCCCCGGGCGGAGGCTGCTGCTGGTGGGCACGCACGCTGACTGCACGAGCAAGCGCGACGTGTCACCGTCGGAAGTGCGCGAGATTGCGGGCGAGTTCCATGGGTACGAGGAGGTATGCTGCCGTCCAGGACACTCGGGTGGCGAGGGCATGCTTCGGGTACAGCTTACGTTGGCACAATGGACGGCCGGTGGCCGTGCAGTGATGGTGAGCGATGTCCCGCTCGCCCGCGCCTCGATCTGCGGCGGATTCCCGAGGCCTGTGGTGACGATGGTGATGTCCAGTTCGTCGCACAGCCTGCCGGCATCGCCCGCAGGTCAACGGCGTCCTCCTATGCGTGCAGATGTGTGGCTGTACGATCCGACGGAAGAAGGGTCTTCCGGTCCTGTGGCAGCCGGCGTAGGCAGTGACGTGAAGCTGCGCACGATTTCCAAGGCAATCTATGACATTCGTGGCGCGGTTGCTGAAAAGAGCAAGGCCCTGGCCAAATACCGGGACCGACAAATGAGCCACTGGCTGACGCGCAGTCGGTACTTTGGGCCGACCGAGAGCAGTCGTCACAAACGGTGGCAGGAGGAACAGAAGAAGCGCCAGCAGGCACAGGGCCATGTGCATCATCACCACCATGTCGGCCAAATGCGGACCCAGTCAAAGGCTCCCGAGGTTTTGCAGCAGCAACGTGAACGAAGTGTAAGTCACCCAGACAAGTTCGAGCCACCGAGCCGAAAGCCCACCGCGCGCCGTGGTCAAGCGCATTTGTCAAGCTCCAGTTCCAGTGAAAACGAGGAGAGCCCCGGGACTCCCTTGGAACGCAAGTCCTTCATGCAGCCTACCGAGCTTACCAAGCAGCGGCAACGACAGCTTGAAGCAGACAATGCACAGCAGCACAAGAAGCGCCTTGCTGCGCAGCGTGTTTTGCGCAAGCAAAGACGAGCAGCCTCCAACGACATTTTTGAGCGAAGCACAACGTTGCCAACAGCGTTCGACTCCTATCTGAACTGCTACGATGAAATGGACATGCCACCGCAGCTGCAGCCTCTTTCACCGTCGCTTGACCGACGGACGCCTCTTTCGATTCCGTCACCAGCATCCTCTGTGGCTTCTTCTTCGAGTCGTAAAAGCTTTGCGGGAGAACACAAGGCTTTCGAGGTGGAGGCTTTGGCCTCAGCAGGAGTACGGCAGTTCTTCGAGTTGCAGTCCCCAGGTGCGGAACCTGTGGGTTGTTTACCGACACCGCTGCCAACGACATACCTGCAGTCCCCAGTCCCACCGATCATGAGTCCGCCAGCGCCGTCGACTCGGCCGTTATCGGTTCGAAGCCGTCAGAGCGGTGACGACGCAACCCTCGACAGCCCACAATACGACTTCCTGTCTGACACAGTGCTGAAGCTGGATACGCCGGAGAAGCCGCAGACAGAGGCCAAGTCTTATGTGCCGTCTCCAGCTACTGCTACGAACGATGCTGCTCCCAAGCCCACCCCGCCAACACCAGCCACTCCTCCCGACGACTTGGCCATCAGCCGCAAAAACACCATGTGCAGCAGCAGCTCGGAGAACTTCGACTGCAGCGACATCGACGACATGCTCGAGTACTTCGAAGGCGTCACGCTGCCTATCTAACCGTCCTCACTGTTTCCCCCAACTACTAAACCGAAAGTCAAAATCAACTATCATGAGCAGCACCCTGTTTACCCATCAAACTACCTACTATATTTGTATGCTACAAGACAGGATTTCGACTACCCGCCACCAGCGTTTCCGCCCACCAATGCTCCGCCGCCTGTGCGCACTGCGCTCTCGCGCTCCAGCTGCCCGTACCCGGCGGTTTGCCAGCGTTTCAGCTGCGACCGGAGCTGACAACGATGGCATCGGCATCTACGAGCTGGACACCGTCTACGCGCTGTCCTCTGCGCCCGGGAAGGCCGGCGTGGCGGTCATCCGCATCTCCGGTGACCAGGCTGACGCTTGTCTGCAGCAGGTCAGCACGTCCACAGCGCTGCCGAAGCCTCGAGTGTGAGTGCAAACTATAGTGGAGAATAGTGCAAACTGGGTTGGCTCTGACTGTGCACGGAACTTACGATAACAGAGCTGCGTTGAGGAAGCTTTACCACCCCAAGACAAAGGAGCATCTGGACGACGCGCTGGTGCTGCGGTTCCCGCACCCGAACAGGTGACGGAGGTTGCTACAATGTGTTTGTGGAGGAGGGACTAATTTGGACTGTTCGGTAGTTTTACAGGTGAAGACATTGTGGAGCTGCACACACACGGAAGTGTGGCCGTGGTCTCTGGCGTCTTGGAAGCGCTCAGTCATGTGCCGGTGAGTTTTTGGTCGGTTTTGTTGAGGTGGTGAGTAGATTAATAAGTGATCTGGCTTTTGTGGTGCTGGGGTAGCATTGCCGTGCTGCTGAAGCCGGCGAGTTTACTGAACGAGCGTTTGACAACAACAAAATCGATCTGGTGCAAGTTGAAGGCTTGGCGGATCTGCTGAGTGCTGAGACAGAGGCACAGCGCGGTCAGGCCCTTCGACAGCTTTCGGGTGATGTTGGAGAGATCTACGAAGGCTGGCGTGACAGTCTTGTCAAGTGTCTGGCCTATACGGAAGCCATGATTGACTTTGGCGACGACGAAGACGATGTTACAGATGCGGCCTACGAAGCTGCAGTGGATCGGTACAGGAGATGACTTTTGGAGAAGCAGTTGCCAGTTTTGCTCACACATCGCTCTTTTGTGCGTCAATTTAGAGTTCGTGCTCTTGCGGATTCCGTTCGAAGTCACCTGGCAGACGGCAGGAGAGGAGAAATCCTGCGCAGCGGAGTCCAGGTAGCCATTCTTGGCCCACCTAATGCTGGCAAAAGCAGTTTGTTGAATGTCCTTGCACGACGGCCTGCGGCAATCGTGTCATCTATCGCTGGAACGACGCGAGATGTAGTGCAAGTACCATTGAACATTGCTGGATACCCTGTCATTGTTAGCGACACAGCTGGACTTCGCGAAACAGAGGATTTTGTCGAGAAGGAGGGTGTTTTGAGAGCCCAGCAGTGTGCCAGCGACGCCGACATTTGCGTGGTCATGATGGACATTCAGGTACTTACCAGTCTCTAAGTCTTGTCTGTCTCTAAGCCTAACTTTGGTGGTTCCGTAGAATGCTGCTCAACTGCACAGTGACGAGTACCAGTCCTATCTGCGGGATGGTGCACTCGCTGTGTTGAACAAGATCGACCAAGTTGATGAAAACAAGATTGCAACCGTTCTGGATACCTTTGACTGGAAGCAGCGCGACCAGCTGCTCGTTGTTTCTTGTGCAGAGGGGAACAACATCGACGTCTTCGTTGACAAACTTGCGAGCGCGGTCAAGGAAAAGTACTTGATACCTCTTGGCCTTCTTTAAGATGCTGTGTAACCTCTTCACTCACGATTGCTTGCTGCTCATCTGCCACAGGTTGGAGGTGTCGGCTGGAGGATCTGCTAATGGCGCGCTAATCACGCGAGAGCGTCACCGACAGAATCTCGTGGAGTGCCTTTCGTGCTTAGATCGTTTCCTGGCCGACCCTTACCAGAGCGAGATTGCTGCTGAAGACCTTCGACGAGCTGTCATAGCTATCGGTCGAATCCTGGGACGGATCGACGTTGAAGACGTTCTGGACGTACTCTTCGCCGACTTTTGTATTGGAAAATAAACGGCCACCTCGCTTTGAAGAGGCGCCAAGTGGTTCAGGTCGATTTGTACGCCGCCGCAGGACATGATTGAGTTCACGGCGTGGGAAGTCTATGCGTACGAAGATGGCAGCAGTGTCAACAGCCCTACAGGCAAGTCCGAGCCCCGGCAGGATTTAAACTCGCTGCACGGCAGCAACCGAATCGATCGAGTTGTGTTTGCGGACGCTTTGCCACATGTAAGCAGTGCATTTTCTGAAGGCAATGTCATTGCCTGCCTCCTAATTCTGCTTCTGATGGAAATTGTCAGATTTCGGATAAAGGTTTTGCTTTTGAAAGCTATCACATTCATGCGGACAAGGGGATATTTGGTGGCAGGGTGAGCATGTTATTGTGAACAGGGTACCATGCTTTTCTGCAAAGCGTATTGATAAGAGCGAATTACTTGTATTTGGTTGCAGCATGATGGTGCCATTATGCACTGGCCTCTCTCGCAGTCACCAAGCGTGACAATTCCGTGTGTACGTTACTGCTGCTTGTACATCATCTACTTCGAAGCATTAAAACAGTTGCTGATATTGCACCAAAGGCACATACAATACGCGGACACACGGGTGCCGTTCTCACTCTTGACTTCGCACCAGATTTGGGGCCCGAAGGATTGCTCTTCTCGGGTTCAGCTGATCGATCCATCAAGATATGGGATCCGTGGGGCGGCTCTGAGTCTGCATTGCCGCCTAAAAGTGGCTACGCATGTGTCCAAACTCTCACCGAGCATAGCGGCAGCGTCGTCTGTTTGCGAGTACTACCGCAGCAAAACCATGGCATCGTCAGCTGCAGCTTGGATCGAACTGTGAAAACATGGTATCCAGCGGAAGGACGTGCGTTGCTGCTTTACCCATGGTATCTACCAGCTCAGTCGATCTCGCAGCCAGGAAGTAGTTGGCCCTCCGCGTTTTGTGTTCGCTCCAGTGCTAACGGCACCCTTTTCGTCGGGGATTCAGCTGGAGGGATCTCTGTGTATGCACATTCTTCTGACAGTGATAACACGATCGTCTCAGACACTACTCTAGAGATTGTGGACGACAAGCAAATGGGTGATCAACTTGACACCAGGTTTCAGTTTAGTTTGAAGCGAAAGTTTTCGCATTTCCATTCGCTTGGGATATCGAGACTTCAGATGGTCGCGGACAACTGCTTCGTTGTATCTCTCGGATACGATGAGAAGGCCCAGGTCATCGACGCCATCTCGGGAGCGCTCTCTTCCACAATTTGCAGTGCCAGTGCTGCTCGCTACATCTCGTGCACATGGGATGATCGAGGTCACATTTTACTTCTCGGTGATGCTGCAGGCTACGTGCACTTGTGGAATATATTTGAAGACAAGCCACTCGGCAAGAAGCAGATGGCCACGACAATGCCATTGACGATTGTTGGAATACACTCTCTGACGAGTACTGCAACAGGCGATTTCTTAGTAACCGGTCTGGTAAATGGTGTGAAGCAGTGGGTCTGCAACCGCAACGTTGGGTATGTGAATTGCAGTGGCCATTCTGATGCAGTTGTGGCGGTTGTTGTGATCGAGAATGATATCAGTTCTTTTGCGAAAGATTATGATGATCGAGCTGAACAAATTGAGTGTAGATTACAACCCCGTGCCGCCGTGGAATCAGCACAAACTTGCCAGTTCTTTAGTGCTTCACTGGACGGCTCAATCCGTTGCTGGGATTCGTACGAAATGAAGGTCTCGTTTGGGTTCGAAGAGAAGGACTCGGAAATCACCTGCATGGTTGCGTCTAAGCAATTCCACAAAGTCTTTACTGGACACGATGGCGGGTTTGTCAAAGTCTGGAGCATTCACGCGGGCGAACTGTCAGAGTTATCGCTGGAAGGAAATGGTCCAGTCGCATGTCTAGCAGGTAAATACTTTCACAACTTGCTAACATTGATGGAATGTCTAGGCTAATGACAAACGTCTAGCGGGGGTTGTTCGAGACCAGGAAGTTTTACTCGCAGGCAGCGCAGACGGGTGTGTTTCTGTGTGGGAAGTAAATCACGACGGTATTTCGCGAGCTGGG
This sequence comes from Phytophthora pseudosyringae, assembly GCA_019155715.1. Taxonomy (NCBI): domain Eukaryota; phylum Oomycota; class Peronosporomycetes; order Peronosporales; family Peronosporaceae; genus Phytophthora; species Phytophthora pseudosyringae. Next base: position 153,403 of record JAGDFM010000030.1, on the reverse strand, counting down.
CCATTCCAGCCGAAACTTCTGTCTGGAACAAGAGCAGAAGTGACCTCTTTGGCGTTTTGCAAGGGTAACTTCTTAGCCCAAGCCGGTCAAGAGTTTTTCGTCGTTGGCTACTTTACGGGCGAGATTGTTGTACGTAGGAGTGTTTGTTGCACAAATGCGTTCGGATATCCATCCATAACTCCTGTGGGTTTTGCTGTCGCTGCAGATGTGGAGCTTTGCAAAGAAAGCTATTGTGTGTTCCTTCAAGGCCCACAGCGACGCAGTGTGCAGTTTGACCTCGCACGGTTGTTTCCTGTTCTCGGGCTCCGATGATACCCTTCTTCGCATGTGGAACATGTTCAATCTGTCAGAAACCTACGAGCTCGGTGTGCTGCGTCCTCCATCCTCGCCCTCCTCTTCTGGCTCTGGGTCACCCATTGTGTGTTTGGACGTGGTGCCTATCCGCAGTCTTGTGCTCAGCGCCGCGGCCGATGGAACACTGCTCGTCTGGGACTATACTTGTTTCGAAAACGACAAGGCGTTCGATGCATACGGGAAAATCGTGTTTCGTGCCAAGTACGTGACGCTGGCCCTACATTCGTTTAGTTTGCGTACTGCTGATATTGTTGCATTCTGTAGAGTGGACGGCTGCGTCAAGTGTCTTCAGTGCTGGCCAGACCGCAAAGCCATGATATGCGGCACCAGCGAAGGCAAACTCGTTGTATTCGATCTTCCACCAGAGGTACGTTGGCCGTCGGTGGTCTCCACTTCCCAAAATGGGTACAGCCTAACACATTTCGCTGCAGTTTTTCCCAGAACCCTTGCATACTCTATAGCGTACATACAAACATCCAGTGTATGATGCAAATGGCTACAACCTAAACTACCGGATAACACGGACAAAAACACTTTATCTCATGAGCGACACTGCCGCCACCAAGACGCTCTACTGCATCCGCCATGGCGAGTCCACGTTCAACGAGTGGCGCAAGAGCAGCCTCTGGAACTTCTCGTGGATGTGGGTGCGCGACCCCATGATCGTGGACGCGCCGCTGAGCGCCAAGGGCAAGCGGCAGGCGGCCAAACTGCACGAACTCGTCCAGGCCAAGCAACTGGAGCACACCATCCAGTTGGTACGGACCTCTGGAGACCAGGCGCCAATGAGCCACAAGCTGACGCCGTGCTGCTGTCATTTCGTTGTGTTGCAGATCATCACGAGTCCACTGACCCGAGCCATCGAGACGACCGTCGGGGCGTTCCCCGACACGAAGATCCCCATCATAGGTTTGGGACTTACTCGAAGCCTTTTTTTAAGTCTCTGGCTGACGTTAGTGATAATGACGCCTTTGTCATTTGCAGTGGAGCCTTCGTGTCGAGAGATGCTGGACACTGCCTGTGACATTGGCCGCGTACCGGCGGAGCTGGCGCAGCAGTTCCTGCCTCAAGCAGACATGGACTTCTCCCAGCTGGACCCGTTCTGGTGGTTAGACGTGGAGAAGTTCCCGCGGACGGGGCCGGGCAACGCCCCTCCTGCCAACATTGTGGCGCCTAAAACGTCGGATGGGGTTCTGCCACTACGTGAAACTCGGGAGGAGCTGGACGCACGGATCCGGGAGTTTGTGGCCAAGCTGGCGGAGCGGCCGGAGCAGCATATCGCGGTTGTGGGGCACTCGTCGTACTTCAAGCGCATGCTAGCGATGAACCGTAAACTCAACAACTGCGAGCTGTACGAGACGTCGCTCGGCGACATCCAGCTGCGCTACACGAAGTGAGGAACGAGTTTATACAGGCAAAAGCATTCATCTACACAACGCACCTACCGGTAGGCTATTTCTCTTTGAAACATCCAAGACGCTATCGTTTTGCTGATTGATACGACCTAGTCGCGTCGTACCGCTCGTCTGTCTAGCGGTTTACGTTTGTTTCTTCCTGGATTTACCGAGGTGCATCAGCGAAGCGACGAGTACTCCACCAAACCCGAAAATCATCGCTGGCATCATGATGACCATGAAAATCGGCTCACCTCCGTGGTATTCGCGGCTGTAAATGACGGCTTGAAGCGGGAGCCCGAGAATCATGCCGAGCCAGAAGGTAATGTTCCCTAGGCGCGTGCCACGCAGGCCTCGACCGTAGACGATGATGACTAACTGCACCATCTGAAGAGTGAAGAAGTACATCTTGACAGTCCGGAACATGAGGATGAAGACGCATTCGTGCAGTGCAGCCGACATGAAGAAGGTAAACGCCGTGGCGTTGGCCTTGGAAATGTTGTACGAATCGAGCGTCTCTAAGTACACGTGGCGTAGCAGGAACTCGTGCACAGGCTTATTCCAGTTTCGAGCGAACTCGTCGAACGTCGTGCTGTTCCACCAGTCGGCGTAGAAGTCGCGGTCGGCCAAGTAGGTGACCTCAGCCAAGCCGTTGCAGATACATTCGAAGATGACGAACCACGTAAGGAGGTAGCACCCTAGAAACGGCAGCAGGAGGCTCACGATCGACAGTGCAGGGCTCACCATTCCGGAATCCTCCAGCCGAGGCATCACGTGCGTCGTCACGATAATGTACAGCATCGAAATCCCCATGCCGACGGAAAACGTCTTCTCGGCGAGGTACCCCCACCGAATACGATCGGTGCGCGGGAATTTGGGCTCGTACACCAGCGACGGGATCAGCAAGTACATGGTGTAGTCCTTGATGTCTGGCGACGGAGGCTTCTGCTCCGTTCGCGAGATCTCGAGCTTTGTACGGGTGTACGAGTGCATCTTCATCAACAGCACGAGGCCTTCCATGAACGCTGAGACCGCGTGGATGAGGTTCCAGTCGCGCCACACGATGCACACGATCGTGAAGAAGAACAACAGACTTTGCAGCGTGTGGTGCACGATGTTGATGAGCAGGCGGTTCGAGAACCTGTCCGTGCCAGCCATGTACACTGGGATCAGCGCCGTGTAGGCGTACAGTGCTTGGCACGCGAAGGTGGCAAACACCTCCAGCAAGTGGGTCGAGTAGAACACCGACAGCAGCAGCTTCAAGTCGGCGGGGTCCTTCCTCGTCAGCAGATTGGTGAAGAGCGTCGAGAACACGTAGAGCACCCCCGCCAGCATGGCCAAGTTGTACATCCCGCGAAACTCGGAGCTGTGCACGCCCGAACGCGCGTCCGCCGGGTCCAGCGGCGACACGACGTCGCGGAACTTCTTCATGCGCTTCTTGCTGGCCGAAGGCGAGCGCATGTTGCTCGGAGGCTCCACACGCGGCACCATCGGTCCTTTGCCTTTCTCGATCTGGCCAAAACGCGAGTGTGCGGCGGCTGTTACAGCCTTGCACACGGCACAGCGGTCGTTTGTGCACGACGGCGCTATTATATTTGAAGGGGCTCCGCTTCAACAGCTTCATGGTCTTATGGTGGCGTTACGGAGACTGCTTTGTTTAGGCTGCGAGCGTGAACGAGCTACTTCCTCACCCGTCGACTCCAGTTGGTAATCCCCTCGGACGACGGGCAGCATGAAAGGTAAAGCAAGCGCGCTGCGTAGACAGACAGACAGACATCGCAGTGATGGGCTTTTGCTGACCAGCGCCAGTCTTCTTTGCAGAGCTCAAGCCGTTGCAGCCGCAGGAGCCCGAGAAGTGCTCGTCCGACGCCACCAAGTCGTGGAAGTTCAAGTCCGAAGGATGCACGGCGCAGGACCCGCGACTGCGCAAAATGTGGTCCGAGCCGACGTGGTCGGGCTTCCAAGTGCGCTCCAAGACGTACCTGCAGAACAAGGTGAAGGAGACGTCTGCACCTCCCCGTACGTTGTATCCTCTACCCAGTGCTGGCATCGAATGTTTTTGCTGACACTGCGTAGTGTTCGAGCTGTTGTGGTTTGACGTATTCAGCGGCACCCCCGAGGAGCTCCGCCACGTGTGCAAGTCCAAGAAGAGCTTCGCGAGCAAGGCGCTGGCCAAGTACGGCAGCGACGTCCCGCCCCTGTTCGTCGTCACTCTGATCGTCCCGGGCACCCCCGTTGTAGCCGGCGTGCAGTATTTTGCAAGGACCGGCGACGCGCTGCAGTCCGAGGCCCACGACCTGTGGCAGCGGTTCCTCGAAAGCGACGACGACTTCCGCAAGGAGCGGCTGAAGCTGGTGCCTACGGTGCACGACGGGCCCTGGCTGGTCAGGAAGAGCGTCGGAGCCAAGCCGCTCATTATCTCGAAAGCACTCGAGACGACGTTCTTCCAGACACCGGCGTACCTTGAAGTGGTGGTGGATATCTGCTCGGACAGGATCGCGAAACACGTGACGGCACTCTGCCGCTCCCACTCGACTCGGCTCACAGTCGATGTCGGGTACGTTGTGGAAGGGCGAGACGAAGCGGAGCTGCCCGAGGCGCTACTGGGATGCGTCCAGTTCAACCACCTGGACTTGTCCATTTCCACCGCGATCGCAGACTAGACGAGCAACCGATGCAAACGCCCCGAAACAACGCGCCTAGAACCTACTAAAGTAGTAGCGAAACATATTGTAAAGAAGCTACCGAGGCGGTATTTACCATCGACCTCCACCGACTTCAAGCGCGTCGGATGTATTGCTTGAGACGGGATGATGGCAAACATATTGAATTGCCATAAGGCAATGCACTTTGACTGCTACTGGTAAAATACTTGTACATGTAGCTGCTTGCCACCTCAGTAACGGATGTACACGTAAATATACGCGATCGATTTGTGCTCGCTGCTTCAGTTTTAGCATCGTCGCACCACCCAGTGTCGACCCACACCACTATTCTCGAAGAGCAAGTACACTACGCACCACGTCTCCACTCTTTTCACTCGACGATCATGAAGGGTAAGTTATCGTTCGAATGTAAATGAGTACAAAGTGTATGATTATCGTTCGTCCGCCAAATCTACGGACACCGTTTGTGTTGATGTCCAACCAACCGAGGACTAACCCGTTGTCGTTATCGCTTCAAACAGATTTCGTTGCGTCCGAGAACTTGAAGCCCACCCCCGTTCCGGTCAAGTCGTGGAAGACGAAGGCTGAGAGCTGCACGACGCAGGACCCGCAACTTCGGAAGCTGTGGTCGCAGCCTGACTGGATGCAGTTCAAGCTGCGCTCCAAAACGTACCTTCAGAACAAAGTCAAGGAGACCGGCGCCCCTCCTCGTACGTATACACTTGTCAGTGAACTTTGCAGTGGTCTCAACGCTAACTGTTATTCGCCCCTGCGAAGTGTTCGAGCTGGTGTGGTTCGAGTCGTTCAAGGGCACGCACGAAGAGCTGATGCACGTGTGTAGCGCCAAGAAGGGTTTCGTGAGCAAAGCCACGGCAAAATTCGGGAACGACATGCCTCAACTCTTCGTCGTGACGCTGGTCATCCCGGGTAGCCCGCTCGTTGCCACTGTTCAGTACTTCGCAAGGACCAGGAGCGCTAGCGCTGAAGAGCCCACAGCAGCTGACAAACTTTGGGAGCGCTTCCTCAAAAGTAACGATGCGTTCCGCAACTCGCGCTTCAAGTTGATCCCTACGATCGTCGACGGCCCCTGGGTCATCCGCAAGAGCGTTGGCTCCACTCCGTGCATCATCGGAAAGGCCATCAAGACCACGTACTTCCAGGCTCCGAACTATCTCGAAGTGCACGTGGACATTTCGTCCGACACGGTCGCCAAGCACATCACGTCGCTGTGCCGCTCGCAATCGACCCACTTCACGGTGGACATGGGCTTTCTGATAGAAGGTCGGACCGAGGAAGAGCTCCCCGAGGCATTGCTTGGCTGCGTGCAGTACGCCCGAATGGATTGCCTGCTGGCCACCGCTATCGGCGAAGAATAACACACTTTACCATAACTAAGCTTCAACTTCCATATCTCACAACCGATTTGTAATTTACGAAAGCCACAATGAGGTCATAAATATGCCGTGTGATAGGCTAAGGGAGTTAGATAATGATGTTTGTGGTAGTGCGTCATTCGTGGATTGACAATGTGAGTGACGCATGTGTCAATGCTGGCGTCCTTGCCCCTAACGTATCGCTGTGCTACCGCAGGTCTGCCCGCCAAGCGAAGCGACTGGCCAAGGAGCGCGAGGCTGAGGCCCACGCCGACAGCGACGAAGAGGTGGAGTCGGGCTCCGACGAGGAGCTGGAGGAGAAGCGCCCGGCCAACATGGGCTTCGCATTTCTAGCGGACTCCGACTCAGACGAGAGCGACGAGGAAGGGGAGCATTCTGAGAAGGAAGAAGAGGTGGAGAAGCCGGTGGAGGCGGCCCCGGAGCCGCCCAAGGGCAAGAAGACGTGAGGAAGACGCTGCGTCTTGCTGTGGCAAGACATTTGTGCTAACTGGAGGGTGCGTTTGATGCTGCAGGAAGAACAAGAGGAAGGGCGCACAGAAGGGAGAGGCTGAGGACGAGGAGACGCAGTCGGTGGACGACATTCTGGACGCCTTGGTGGCCGAAGCGGGCAACGTGAGCGTTGACGAAGCCTCCTCCATTCGCAACGAGCAGGAGCAGTCGCTGTTCGGTGTGCAGCTGAAGTTTGCGAATGCCGACAAGGAGATGAAGCGCATTTTTGGTGTAAGTCGGATGACGTGGCTGTGTAGAGTAGCTCCGTATTGTATCGAGGGCTGACTCCATTGCTTCTCATGCTTGGTGTGACTGATGCTTGCTTACAGGTGAAGGAAGGCGGTCCGAGCACCAACCGAAAGCGTGGAGACCCTCGGTGCGCTACGGCAGAGACGTTGGTGTGGTGAGAGGCATAAAATCTGACAAAGTGCTGTATTGTCACGCTTGTAGGAGTGCTGCCCGAGCGGCGACGACGAAGAAGGTGCTGATGGTGTCGCCCCTGGATGAATGGCCGCGTCCACCCACGTTTGTCGGTGGTGGTATTCGTTGGACACGCTCCAACAAGCCGAAGGGTGCTGGTTGGAACAGCTTGTGCAACTACTATGAAATCACGTGGTCCATCGCTTACAAGAAGGTTGGAGCGAAGTGGCTGCGAATGCTTTGATTCGTGAAGGGTGTTCGTCTGACGCGGTATGTTAATTTGTCGTATTCATTGATAGTTGCAAGAAGAATTTGAACTTCTTCAGCGAACGCACGACCCGAACCTCATCGCTCACTTCTTGCAGCGCTACCCGTACCACATTGATGCGTTGCTCACGATGAGCGAGGTATTTCAGCACCATGGCCAGATGGACCAGGCCTCGGACTGCATCAAGCGATGCATGTACGTGCTGGAGCTGGCGTGGGCTGACCAGTTCGACGTCTCGAAGGGAAACTGCCGCATGGACATTCAAACGGAGCACAACGCGGGCTTCTTCAGGGTGCTGTTCTTGTTGATGAAGCAAGTTGGACGACGAGGGTGCATGCGAAGCGCCTTCGAAACGGCTAAGCTGCTACTCAGCCTGGACCCTCAAGGAGACCCGATGAACGTGCTTTTGGCAATCGATTACTACGCGCTGACGTCTCGCCAGTGCCAGTTCCTAATCGACTTGTTCGACTCCAAGACACCTGCAGTGGATCGATTTGCCAGTGGTGATGCCGGATCGAAGAAGAAGACTGGCAAGAAGGCTTCTTCTGGCGTATCTGACCCCATTGCCGCGCTCCCGAACCTCCAGTTCTCGCTGGCACTCGCCCAGTAAGCACACTTCCAACTCTTTCTGTGTCCGCAATGGTGCTGTAGTCACGCCAAAGGCTAACCATCTGCCCGCCGTCTCTGTTGTGTTCTAGCTTCTTCTTAGGAAACGAGACTGAGGCCAAGGATCAGCTTGCTGCGGCGCTGCTCAAGTTCCCGACGATCCTCAAGCCGCTCCTGGAGAAAATCGCAGCCAACCCGTCGTCATGTACGCTCAAATCGCTGCACTCCGGGTACTTCTTGGTTCGACTACGTGCTCACACAGTTCGTTTGCTTGCCTACAACAGCTTCATGGCAGCCAATCTTGTCGAGCCGCGTATTCGCCAACGCTCGTAGTGTCGACGGAGAGCAGAGCGCACTTCAGCATTTGCTGGCCATCTACGTCACGAGGAACCACTCCCTTTGGAAGGTGAACGACGCGCAGTCGTTCCTTCTACGCAGCGCACAGCACGCTCTTGCCTCGCCGGCGCTGGTGTCCGCACACGCTCAAGTGCTGGAGCTCCCCACGTGCTTGCACAAGTACCTACGCGCTGTCACTGCAGGTGCGGACACGGAAGAGCGGGATTGAGTGGCCACAACCGTGTCAACTCATTTGTACATTGTTGCCTGCAGACTTCTCGGACGAGATCACGACGTTGCCCGCGGACCACCCGATGCTGCAGCCCCCGCAGCTTCAGAACGGCCAGCCGCTAGACGCCGAGGCGCTCGCTGCGCTTGCGCGGGCGCAGCAGGAGTTCGAGGCGGGCAACCTGCCGGCCGACGCCAACCCGCTGCTGCTGTTCCTGCAGACGCTGCTGCCCTGGAACCACGTGCAAGGCGCAGGTCGGCCACCGCCGCAGTGAGCTTGGCCAAGCTGTCGTTTACGCGGCCCATTGCGCGACAAGCGCAAATGGCTTCATCTTCAGGCATAAACATTTGTATCCGCAACGCGTAATGTGGATTTGCGACCGATAAGAAAGTCGTTGTTGCTGTTCAGGTGTTAACGAGTTTGAAAGCAAGTTGCATGTGTTGCTGGTATTAGGAACTTGTTACTAGCCATATATGGATATCACGCGAATACGACACAAGAATGCTTCCGCTTGTTCTCACGAAAGTGGCTCGATTGTACCCATGGCATGTCCAACTTGAACTTATCAACCTCACAGTGCAGCCACAGCATCGTCTATCTAGGCAGCAATAATGCATGCAGCTCTCGTGCGAGATGACTTCCGTGTCCTGGACTGCGTGCGCGTGGTAAACCCCGCGCTCCACCGCGTCAATGCACGTTGCCAGGCGGATACTCTGCCGGATTTTGCGACCGTGTTTTCACGTTGCGCCAATTCTGTACCCATCGCTTTGGATCTGCGATCGCCTTTTGCAGGGGACCAAAACCCGCCTCGCCCTCCCCTCACTCCAGATTCGCCTCCGCCGCCCGCACCTCCATGGGCAACAGCAGCAGCAGCAACACGGGCGGCGCCGCCAACGTGCGACCGCACGGCAAGCGCAACAACCCGTCGCACCGCCGCGCGCAGCAGGCGCAGAAGGCGGCGCAGACCCCGACCCCGCAGGCCGCGACCCAGCAAGCGGCCGCCCCCATGCCGCCCGCCGCGCCCGCCGCCGCGCGCCGCAACCCGCAGACGCGCGAGCGCAAGGCGTTCAAGGAGCTGGTACGAGCAGAGTGATGGTCAATGAGGGGGGGTACCTGGTCGTGACGCTGACGTGTGCGTGTGTGCTTTGATGCTGACGCGGCAGATCACGGGCGAGCTGCGCGACGTGAACGAGCTGTACGACATCGAGAAGAAGGAGCTGGGCCACGGCCACTACGGCACGGTGCGCGTGGGCGTGAGCAAGGCCACGGGCGAGAAGGTGGCCATCAAGACCATCCCCAAGGCCAAGGTGAGCCGCCCGGAGACCATGCGCCGCGAGATCAGCATCCTCAAGACGCTGGATCACCCCAACATCATCAAGCTCTACGACGTGTGCGAGGGCAACCGCCACCTGCACCTGGTCACGGAGCTCTGCACGGGCGGAGAGCTCTTCGACCGCATCATCGCCCGCGGCCACTACAGCGAGGCCGACGCCGCCGTGCTGGTGCGCAAGATCTGCGACGCCGTCAAGCACTGCCACGACCGGGACATCTGCCACCGCGACCTTAAGCCCGAGAACTTCCTGTTCGCCACCAAGGCCGAGGACGCCGAGCTCAAGGTCATCGACTTCGGTTTGTCCCGCATGGACGACGGGCTCAGCGCGGGCGTCATGACCACGCGCGTGGGCACGCCCTACTACATTGCGCCCGAGGTGCTGGGCCGCCACTACGACAAGTCGTGCGATCTGTGGAGCATCGGCGTCATTATGTACATCCTGCTGTGCGGGTACCCGCCGTTCTACGGCGACACGGACCCGGAGATCTTCGCTTCGGTGCGCGCTGGACGCTACGACTTCGACTCGCCCGAATGGACGAACGTGAGCAACGAGGCCAAGGACCTCATCAGCCACCTGCTGCTAGTGGACCCGTCCAAGCGCCTGGCCGCGGAAGAGGTGCTGCGCCACCCGTGGATCTCTGGCTCGGCTCCGAGGTCGAGCATGACGCTGAACCCGAACATCTTCTCGAGCTTGAAGCGCTTCACGGGCAACAACAAGCTGAAGAAGGCTGCGCTTGGCGTCATTGCCGACCTGGCCACTGAGAGCGAGATTGCTGAGCTCAAGAACCAGTTCATGGCGATTGATACGGATGGCAACGGTGTCATCACAGTATCTGAGTTGGCGGAGTCGCTGCGTGACACCGGTCTCGGTATGATTGAGGAGGAGGTTCTGGAGTTGGTGAAGGGTATCGATATCGACGGAGACGGGCTTGTCGACTACCCGGAGTTCCTGGCGGCCACCATGAAGCGTAATCTGGCCAACCAGGAGGAGCACCTCATCAATGCATTTAATTATTTCGACACGACGAACACGGGCTCGATCACCAAGGCGGACCTCGTGCAGTTCATGGGCAGCGAGGAGCAGGCGCAGGAGGTGATTAACGACGTGGATGCGAACGGCGACGGCGTCATCAGCTTCGAGGAGTTTGTGGCGATGATGAACCGCAAGGGATACGGCGATGACTCGGAAATGGACAGCGTGGACGACAATGGCTTCCTTTCGGCGGCACAGTACAACGGCGGCAATGCCCAATCCCCCATCAAGGAGACGGAGCTGTAGGCAGGCACGCATGAGCAGGCATACAGATACAATTACTACAGTGGCACAAAGGGAGCAGCAGCAGAAAAATCGCCCTGCTGGGCATCATTTTGTATGAAGTTGATTGTTGCGCGTGACTCGGAAGTGTCTTCCCATGAGGTGAGGCGAGCTGTCTACTTGCCAGCCTTGCTGCGGCGATTGATGCGGTCGTGTCTCTTCTCCGCAGCTAGCTTCTGCGTACGGACGAGCGCCTCGCGCTCAGCGCGCCGAGCTTCTTGCGCCGAGGTCATTGCAGAGGAACCATTCGATGATCGCTGGATGCTTAGCTCCTCTTCACGCGCCTCCGACCGCTCATCCATGTACTGCGCGAGCTTGTGCTGATAGTGGCGGCGCGAGTTGGTTGAGAAGTTCCCGAAGACCAATCGTCCAGGGCCTCGACGCTTTAAACCAGGTTTCTTCTTCTTCTTGTCGTCCTCTTCCTCCGGTGTCGGCTTCCGACAGGCAAGACTCTTGGTTGACGGAGAAAGGTTGGCGGCATCCAACAGAAGCTGGTACAGATTCGACACTGAGGACTCTTCGCCAACGGTGCTGCGCTCCGACGCCTTCACATCCTTCGAGCTTCTTGGGATGTTATCAGCCTCGCTCCTCATTTGGACAACGCGCTGCAGCTCTGAAAGCGACGACACAATGTGCTTTTTGTGCGTAGCACTTGCTCGACCGACGAGCAGCAGTTGGAGCTTTGGCACGCGAGCACCTGAAGTCGTGAGGTCGCACGAAACTTGGACTTCCACCTCGTCCAGAATGTGAAACACAGAGCGTTTAGCCTCAGGAGCAACGACTTCCAGAGTCTCGCGGTCAGTGTCGTTCCAGATAAGCTGCGCCTGAGGAATTCGCCGAATGCACTCGGCACCAGTGAATGCCCCAGTAGCCGGATCAGTGTCCACAATGCGTACACCCAACAGCAGTGGGTCCATTTGCACGACGCCGCTCTTGTCGCGCAGATATACTGGCGCACGAAGGTCATACTTCGGTACGTACACAATGAAGCCGTTCTGCTTGAGGGCGGTAATGATTGCTGGCACTTTGACCGTGTGACTGCTGAAGTACAGAGCGAGGAACAGCTCATCGCAGGCATGTGCTGCGAGTTTGGCTTGGCGGTTTTTCATGTTGAGGTGCCGCGCCAGTGGCACCAACTCTTGCGGTGGGAACAGGTTGTCTCCACCCATGATCGCCTCGTCAACTGCAGCGGTGGCCACTTCGGTTTGAGCAAGCGGATCGGTGGTAACTTGAAGCTGACTGTCCACCGACGAGATGAGGCCATCGAGGAAGTCCTCATCATCTTCAGTCTCCAATACAGAAGGGGCGAGTGTCTTGGGGAGCAACAACGGTGCAGAATTCTTGGTTGCAGGACGCTGTGATGCCGACTTTGAGGGAGGGCATGGAGCTGCAATCGAAGCTAAAAGCTGGCGATGCACGATGACGTCGGCATAACGACGGATAGGCGACGTGAAGTGCGTGTAGTACTGTAGGCCCAGACCGTAGTGGGCAAACCGGGTGACGTCACCGTTCGCAGATGCTGCATCTCCAGCCGCCACTGCTCCCGAGCTCACATACTCGGCCTCAGTCATCACACGTACTGCAAGAGACTTGAGGAGTGACATTGTCTTGCTCTCCATACGTCCCGAGCGTTCCGCTGCTGCGAGCGACTGCTGCAACGTGAAGTTGTTGGTAGCGTCAATCACTACGTCGCGTGCTTGAGCGAGTTGAACCAGGTGTGTGAACCGGTCCCCAGACGGCGGAGGGTGGCGTCGTAACAACGCGTGGGTCGGAAAACGTTCCACGATCTTGCGAGCTACTGCCGAGTTCGCAAAGATCATCAGCTCTGCAATTGTGCCGTGAATCTCCAAACTCTCTTTCACCGTGATTTCCACGTTTTCTTGGCCCAGCTCGGAGACGTTCAAGGCAAAGCGCACTTCCTCCTGTTTCGACAGATCCAAGCCACCTTGCGAGCCACGCGTTCGACCTAGCCGGCGACCTACATCCGTAAGAATGAGAAGGTCTTCTCGAATATCCTGTTGTAGCTTTAGCGGAATACGTCCTCCCGCTACTCCCTCGAGGTGTTCGTCCGAGGAAGTTTGCGAGCGCGCTGAACCACGTCGAGGTGGATCATCGGCGTCAGCGTTGACGCCCTGCAGCAGGCGGTGAGCTTGCTCATACGTCATCGATGAGCAATTCCGGATGATAGTGCGCCCAAACCACGTCGAATTCTCCACGACGTCGTAAGTCTTACCGTCCAGCTCGCACATGACACTCACCGCAAAGCGATCTCGATTCTCGTGAAGCGAGCACAAATCAGCACTGAGCACGGAAGGCAGCATATCAAGCCGCTGCCCCACCAAGTACACTGTTGTTCCACGACGTCTCCCCTCCAGGTCCAATGCTGACTCGTGCTCAACGAAGTAGGAAACGTCAGCAATATGTACACCAAGCTCCACATTACCATTGGGTAAGCGCCGAATTGACATGGCATCATCAATGTCCTGACAACCATGAGGGTCCACACTGAAAACACGGTGCGTTTTGCGCAGGTCACGACGTCGAGGAATCTCTTCCTCAGGAACCTTCCAGTTTAGCAACCCACACCGAGCTGGCCGTTTTGCAGTTGAACATTCAGCCACACAACCACCTTCAATGTCGATTGGACATTCGTCACTTGACGGCAGGCAGGCTAGCGCTGCTTCACTGAAAGGTGCCTCCTCCACTTCGTTGTCCACGAGTAACGCGCTAAGTTCCGTCTGCAGGCTTCCAGGAGCACCGAGGATTCCAACGTAGTGTCCATTTGGATACGAGCTATCAGCGGCCCAGCTGTCAATGACGACCTTAAGGCGCTTGTCCAAAAGCGCATCAAGTCGCTGCGAGCGAAGGCGGACCTTGGGTAGTCGCACGTCCATCGGTACGGCAAGGGCGTAGTCATCTCCAGCTGATACAGTAGACGCAATAACCGTAGCCACGTGATAGCGCGATGAGCGACTCAGAATGCCCACTACTTGACCCGTCGGAATCGCTCCAGGATCTTCTTCCTCTACCTCCGACTCGACACTTTCAGCGTCGTGATCCTCGTCTTGTGTGTAGTGCACCAGCAATCGGTCACTCTGCGGTGCGCGCCAGTAATCCTTGCGAAGCACCTCCACCGCCACGCGATCTCCATGCACGCCGCGGTTCATCGCAGCTCGCCCAAACACAAACACTTTCTCGATCGCGTGCGGTCCCTCAACGAGCACGTACGCTTCCATCGGATTGTGCGTGCTCACTTGGAGTTTCCCAGCCAGTATGCGGGACGACGGCTGCGCCAGAGACTCTTCCAGCTGGACAGGCTTCAAGTGCGGTGCAAACTCTCGTTGCGAGCCCACTACATTCCCCTCTTCGTCCGGAAGTCTCTGCGCCTCCTCAAACCGCACCGCCTCCGCCGTATTTGCTGCAAGCTCCAGCAAGAACGCGGTATCCGCCGAGTTCACCGGCAGTCTCTCCGCCAAGAACGTCTCGCAAGTAACAGCCTGCGCATTCACCGAGGCAGCCAGTTGCACACTCACGGGTGCGTCCACATCTCTCGTCATGAACACCAGCTTCGCTTGAGGGGGCAAGTGGCCCTGCGTCGCATACCACTCGACGGTCTTCCGCACCGCTCGGTCATCTCTCGAGGCCTGCAGCGCATCCATGTCCACGAACGTCTCCGCGTGATGTTGATCCGGGAACAGGTACACGCTCACGCCTCCGCCTGTGCGCTGGTCTTCCCCCCGAAAGAACTTCCTCAGCCGAGAGGCGTCGCGACTTGGCGCCAGTCGGAGCGCAGCTTGCAGCACGCTCTCCAGCACCAAGAGACGGGGCGCCGCGCGACTCAAGAGCGCCTCCTCCTCCAGCAGCTCCATGCACTGCAGCAGGCTCAAGGCGTCGGGCACCACGTACTCGCCGCCCCTAACGCTCGGCAGCACTTGGGCCGGGAGCAACGCACGCTCGTGCCGACAGACAGCGCAGAAGGCCACGCCGCAGTGCACGTCCCGCCGTAAGTATCGCTCCTGGGCCTTCATGGCGCCGGGCTTGCGGCGCCGACTGCGCTCCACGAAGCTGGCGTCCGTGCGCACGCCCTCCCAGCGTGGAGCGCCGCGTTGACGCAACCCCACACGCAGCTGACGAACCACCGCTTCCTCCTGCTGCTGCCGCTGCAGCAGAGCGCGCAGACGCCGAGCGTCCTCCTGCTCCTGGAGCTGCCACGGCGTCGCCATCGTGCGTAGCTGCTGGGCTTTTGGCGAATGAGAGAGCGCGACGGTGGCAATGGCTACAGTTTGGAGAACCTGCGACGTGTGGAGATTGACAAGTTGAAGACAACGAGGCAACTTGATCAACTTTGATGACATTCGGTTGATTACAGTGAGTTGGTTACTGGTGGTTTCCCCAGTTTGTGTGGTGATCGTAGAGTCTTGCGACCACGTTGGCTGAGATGCCGGGTACGCGTTGAAGTTCTTCGAGCTGATCAGGGATGAAACGAGTAAAAGTTAGGAATAATGCACAAACAGATAGTAGCACACACACACAACAATATACCTGCTGGAAAGGTCGCTCGCCAAGTGCTAACTCGGCTCGCTTGCCACCGATTGCGTGCAGCTCTGTGAGCTCCTTCGTCGTACCGTGGTTCAGCACAGCCATCAGGTCGCGCTCGAGGACTTTGACCATGAACGCTGCTGTGGACATTTCTTGAGACGGAACGTGGTCAACGGCCGCTGGACATTCACGTTCCAGACGCATCAGTCGTTCGGCCAATTTTGCGCTCTTTTTGGGAAGAATGTGGTGCGCCCGTTTGAAAACGCTGAAGGCAGTCGCGATGCGATGCCTGTTCTCGAACCCGATTGCGACTCTGATAAGGTCTTTAGCGAGCAACTCTGGTTTCTTCTCCACTGTAGTAACCGGGGCTGGCGCGATTTGGTTAATCAGGGAGGACTGTTCTGTCTGGTTTTCTTTGTCCATAGCAGGATTCAAACTCCAAACAGTTTGAGGCTTTTTCGACTTCTCACTTGCAGCAGGCTTCGGTTCTGGGATCGGCTGGTTGCTTGAGGTAGCCATGTCCCTGTCATTCTGGTTGAGCACCGTCTTGAGGGGCTTCTTCAGCGAATCCTGGTTTATTGTGGCAGGATCCACTCTATCTTTCTCTTTCGGGGTCGATTGTTTCTGTGCAACGAAACTTGGCTTTGAAAGTGACTTGCTGGCTGGCTGTGACAGCAAGTCTCGGTCATTCTCTTCCGCAGAGACCCGAGATTTTTTGGGAGCAGACATCCGAAAGATCTCCGGAGTGCTCGTACTTGCCTTGCGAAGACAACCAATTGCTGTAATATCTATACGTTTCCTCTTCGCTGCACCTGAGCTGGAGACATTTCCCCCCGAGCCACGCTTTGTAACCCCAACGCTGCTTCTAATATTTTGGACGGTCTTCTGCTTGTTTTGCTTCGACAGTTTCCAGAGCTTCAGTTTGTCTTCCATTGTCAATTCCTCTTTGCCACTCGTTCCAGCATCTTGGGTTGAAGATTCTCGCTGCGCTGGAGGTGACACAAGTAGACGTTTCTTGCCCTTGGGAACCTTCGACGCCGTGGGGGAGGTATGTGCGTGTTCACTAGATGGCAGTGGCCTCTTCGGATGAGTATTATCACCTTTATCGACGATTTCTGCTGGAGTTATCGGAGACTTTTGGAGTAAGGTTGCCAGGTCCAACACATGTGTGCTTTTCCTAGGAGTCGAAGAGACTTTAACCACGGAACTTGAGCTACCTTGCAGGTGGTGCGCGTAGTTGAGCGTCTGCAAAGTTTCTTGATGTATATAAACTGATGGAGAGACGTTGCAGATCACGATCACATGGCTGCTGCCACTCAAACTGTCATGCAGCACTCGCGTCAGGTTGCTTTCACGACGTGGTGCACTGCACTTCGAAGCAGTTCGCCCCGAAATGACGCTATCCAGCTCCAGTAAGCTCGACATGTATCCAACCTGTGATTCAATGCTCTCGTATCCTGCCAACTCGATCCAATGCATTTTCCCATCACGCGTTTCGCCACTGGCTTTGTCTTCCGTGCGCGCATGCACGATCAAAATGCTGTGGCCCC
Source organism: Phytophthora pseudosyringae (assembly GCA_019155715.1). NCBI lineage: Eukaryota > Oomycota > Peronosporomycetes > Peronosporales > Peronosporaceae > Phytophthora > Phytophthora pseudosyringae. The sequence goes on along the minus strand of JAGDFM010000030.1, from coordinate 136,510 downwards.
GACTCGGTCTCTCCTTCAGACCACTTGCCCCAGCTTGACGTGCAGTCCTTCCGCGCTCGTACAGCTCTGTAAACTCCGCTGCATTTCTAACTTGAGTGCTAGTCAAACTTTTCATAGCCACTGGTCCAATCTGCTCCAGAATCGCCAACTTCCTCTCCCCAGTTGCCAATAAATCCTGCCAATTGCCCCCGGCCACCTCGACGTACGACACTTTGACCTCGCACTTGTAGTGCAGCTCCTCCACGACTCTGAACAGCCTCTTGATGCAGCGCGGGATGATGCCGACGCTGTGCTCGCTGCCTTCCATCGTGAAGGTCTTCCCCGCCCCCGTCGCTCCGCACGCCACCACCGCCGAGCTTCTCCCAGCGAAAAGTGCGTTCACAGCTGGCGCCACCTCGCGCTGGAACAATTTGCGCTGCGTGACGCTCTCGTCGTAGCATTTTTCGAAGCGGAAGTCGACCGGGTCCGCGTCGGGCGACAGGAGCGTCAACGTGCGCGGCTTCTGCTGCGTCCCGGCTGTAATATGGACTGCCACAGGCTGCTGCTGCTCGAGCGGAAGCAGTGGACGCACGCGGACCACCACGTCGACGTCCATGGGGCGCTGGGGCCTCTGTCGTCGAGGAGCTCCAGCCGCCGCGGGGGCATTCATGTCGCCTCAAATGTGGCAAATTGTGGCGCGTAGTATTCAAATTTGAAAAATTGGGCGGGCCAAATGAAATGGTGGCAAAAAGTAGTAGTCATCTATTTAAAGTGCCTGATAAAAGGGTATTCGCAACGGCGGGTGCTCGTCACATGCGCTCTGCCAGCCTCTCTGCTTGGAGCACGTCGCCATTGCAGCCTCATCCTACTGCTGCTGTTGCTGCTGCTGCTCCTGCTGCTGTTGCTGCTGTCGCACCTCCATGACGGCCGTCGGGTTCGGATGGTACTTGGACGGGTCAATAGCGCTGCCGCCGCCCATGGTTTCCTTGTCACTGCGGATGGGCTCGGCGGACTTGCCCTCCTCCTCCTCGGTGATGCTACCCAGACCATCCTCGGCAGAGTAGTTGTCCACCTTCATGTCTGTAATGCCCAGCACGTCGTCCTCGAACTCTGAGCGCGTGAACTTTTCCGCCGTCATGTATGGGTCGTCCTCAGCGCCACCGAACGGCGAGTAGATGAACGAGTTGGCCAGCGGGTCCTCCAGGATGAGCGTGAAAGGCTCGGAACCGCGCTTCAGAGCGTCCAGACGGGCTAGCCAGGCGTTCAGCAGCGAGCGGCCGCCGTCACTGTCACCAACGGCGAACGGGTTGCCCTGCTCGATGTTCTGCCGGACCTTGTCGAGCAGACCTTCCACCGTCGTGTACAGCCCACCGAGCGAGCCGTGCGCCATCTCGAGCTCAATCTCAGGAATGTTCACACACGCCGAGTCGGCCTTGAGGATATCGCGGTCCATGACATGCGGGTCCTTGCTCGCGTCCACCTTGAGTGTCATGCGCTCGCCGTGCGGCGGGATGGCGCCACCGGCCTTCACCTCGTTGGTCTTGAAGCCGCAGACCTCGCAGTTGAACGACATGATGATCACCTCCTTGAAGTGCGGAATGTCCGTCATGCACATGCACGAAAAGCCGGGCGCTTGGCAAGCGAAGCAGTTGGCAGCGATCTGGATCACCTCCTTCTTGGCGATGTTGGCCTCCTCCACGAACTTATCCAGGCCTTCGTTACGGTGCGGCAGCACACGCGGGGCCTGCGAGGGAGCTTCGTGGGACATATCGGGCTGCAAACCGCAGTCCAGGTCCTGCTGCTCCGAGCGGTAGTAGTGCGTGGCCTTCATCTTAGGGTCGACGGCAGGCGCATGCGGGTTCTCGATGTGCGAGTTGCCCGACGGGTCGTCCAGCACGATCGTGAACGGCAGCGTGATGCCGGCCGACATCAAGGCGAGCTTGGCGATGAACTCGTCGATCTTCTCGGTGGTCTCCGGGTCGATCTCGCGGCGCTGCTCCTGGTTCTGACGCAGGTCCTCGATGGCCTTCTGCAGGACACCTTCGATGGTGTTGATGCTGCCGCGCTGGGTCTCGCGCGGGATCTCAAAGTCCAGCGACGGGAAGTAGACGATGCCGGCGTCGGCCTTGATCAGCTGGCGGTTCAGGTCCTGTAGGCAGCACCAACAGTCACAAGGTTTAGCACTCTGTTGTGCGTTGTGCATCCACTGTAGCAATTCGCAGCGGCCGCACCGCCTGGTCCGTGAGCTCGAGCTCGATCTTGGTGCCCTGCTCCTGCACCTTGCCGCCGAACTGCACCTCACTGTTCTTGAAGCCGCAGTGCTCGCACTCGAAGGACATGAGGATGACCTCGCGGAAGTACGGGATCATGGTGAGCAGCAGCTTGGTCGTGCCGTCCTCGTGGCAGTTCATGCACAGGCTCTCCATGGTCGTGACCTCGGGCACGTCGTCCTCGGCCTGCAGTGCGTAGATGGACGGCGCCGGCGCCTTGTTCTCCGCCTCGGTGTCCACATCCTTCAGGTGGAAGCGCTTGTCCACGTTGGGGCGCGTGCCGCCCAGCACTTGAGGCGCCTTCTCCGACATGGTTGTTCTGCTCTGCGTCAAATAAATGGGTAGCAATGGCTGGATGCCAGACGATGTTCTCTGCTTTTGCCAAGACTAGCTAATCGCAAATCGGACTATAATATGTTTGTGTATGCGAAATAGTCCTGTTTGGAATTAGAACACTTCAACTTGGGACTAACGCACCTAAATACCCCAGACATGCAAGCTGTGCGTGTACTGCACCACGAGACTTCGCTGCCACTGCCACCATGGCTAAGTTGCTCTGAGCACGACGAAATCTCTCTCTGGTTGGAGACAACAGTACTTCTTGACTGTCGGTGGTGGGACTCACGGTTGGCAGACGCGTTATGGCCGCTAGCGAGCGCTTGAAGTACATTTCCGCTTCCTGCTTGGCATTTCGACACGTTAAACCACAAGCGGAAGCGCTACAATGCGTTTTATTCTGCAGAGACGCACCTCAAATTCGCCGAGCAAGAAGAAACACTTCCCCAGCGCGTCGGTGCACGCCACCGTGTGGTCGTCTGTGGCTCCGAACAAGTTCTCAGCATGCGGCAAGCACTGCGTGAACAGCTCGCGAGCTTCGTGCACTCGTTTCTGGGGTATAAACATACAAAAATGCTTCGTGAACGGTTGCATCACTTGGCAAAAACGTACAGGCTGTCTACCTGGGCGAGGAGCACGGACGCCAGTCGCACATTAAGATGAAAAAGTTTGGCGTTGTAGCCGCCCCCATATCGCTCGGCCAAGAGACGTAGCAGGGTTTTCAGGTGCATTTCCGTGAACTTTAGCATCCCTGCCTGCTCGCACGCGATTGCCAAGTTTTCCAGTGCGCTTGTCGTCTCTTGATCAGCTTCTCCTTTCAAGCTACGCAGCAGGAAGCAGTCTCCGACTCAGCTGGAGTTTCCCCATTGTACGCATCGAAAGGCTTGAAAGACGCACCTTGTTAGTGTGTTGAACGCCTCCACGAAACAATGAATGGATTGGTCGTAGTTTTCACAGAGAAGGAGAAGCTCGCCGAGCGCACTGACCCATCGAGCAGTATCCACATGTCGACGACCGTGTGTTGCCTCACACAGTGTGAGACCGTGGTCAGCCATGGGGAAGGCATCGGCTAACTTTCCGTCGTCCCTACTCGTTCAAGGCAGGGCGTGAGATCCAGTCCGTACATTTACCGCTTACTGGTAACTTTACTCACCTGTAAAGGTTCACGAGCTTGCTGTACGTCCCTAAAAGTCCAGGGTGGCTCTCACCAAAACATTGGCGCTTGAAATGGAGGGCCTGGAGTTCCAGCCTAATATCTGCGTTTGGTTCGTCCACAAGAGCGCGCTCAAATTTTTTCAGGACTGTGTTGCTGGCAACAAGTTGCTGTCGAAACGCAGCTAGCTCTATTGCAATACACGTCGCGTTAGTGGTGAGGAACTACAGACGTTTGTGAGGAGCACAAACCTTCCGAGCTGAGGCCTAGCGGTTTCCAGTCTTTCAGCAATCGAATGTGGTCTTTGCGGGCTAAGGAGACTGCTACGTCCAGTGGTGTTTGGTCGGAGTTGTTTTTCTGTCGGGCATCAGCTCCTCCTTCCAGCACCAACGTGACACACTGCAGATCTCCCCACCCTGCAGCGAGATGCAAAGGTGTATTTCCTTGCTGAGCACAAGAAACAATTGACAATCCATCGTAAGTGGTAAGAAAAGTGTTCGATGCTTCCTGCGTGCCTTACCCAATCTTGTAGGTCCACGTTCGCGTTTCGCGCAACGAGAAATGCTACCAAGTGACTGTGCCCGTACCGGCACGCAAAATGCAGCGAACTCCATCGAGTTCGCTGGAAAATAAGAGAAACTAATTAGATTTGGTGCAGCGTACTTCAGCAGGAAACTCCCTTCGCGTACAATTTCCTGAACGTCGATACAAGCAACAGCGTTGCGATCCAAAAGCGAGCGTACGCGCTCCAGCTTGCCAAATTGAGACGCATACCAAATAGTCCAAATGTTGTTAACGGTGTCCCGCTCCATTTTCTGGATGGGCGAAGGCATGCTTTTCTTCTTGCTCTGGGAGTCTGTCATACCTTGACAATTCACTCGTGTACGAGCGTGAATCGAGAAAGCTCCTTCGCAACGATATGCGTTAAAGAACGTCACCTCTCTCGCAGCACCGCAAGTTATTTTTTGCTGGCAATCGAGGAACTTGCACGGGTCGTTTCAATTGTTTGGGCGAGCGTTTTCTTTCTTGTTTGTTGGGAATCGACATGGAACGCTAGCTCTGCGGGGTGCATCTACGCGAAGCAAAACGAGGCAGTGATCCCCACGCCGCCAATTGAGAACATGACCAGCGAATTTACAGACATTTCAGGGGTATGCATGCCAAAGCTGGTCTTCCTGTCGTGGATACGAAAGCTAATTGTTGGGTAAACGTGCTTGTACATGTCTTTGTGACAGAACACGCCCTTGAAGAGTTCTGACAAACAACTGAAAAAGCGTACCGGCTTAAGCGGGAGAATGAGGCTGCTACCGCTTGCAGAGCCGTCCGCACAGGGGGCTTACGAAATGTTTTCGAGCAACAACGCCGGCAGTGGTATGAACGGAAGTAAAAGCGGCCTCATGACTCAAAAGCTAAAGAAGATCACGCACAAGCGCGAGCTCGTGGAGGCTGTGCGCAAGACCAGCACGCCTATTATGCTGCCTGGTCGTGACACGGGATTACCTAGCTCGAACCGAAATTTGAACGATGGGAATGGAAGCAGCACAACTCCAGAGACTGACTCAAGTCGGCGCGATATTGAGACTATGGAAGATGGCGTGCATCTGAACGCCCGAAAATTCAACGAGCTCAAGCTTATGGTAGACCGAAGGCAGCGCGAGCTTCATGGACTGTTGGTACGTCACTTGGCATCATAGCTCAATCCTTGTCTAGAATGCCTTCTCCTGATCATGCGTGACTCATTCTTGATAACCTTTTTCAGGACGAGCTACGCGTCTTACAACTCGAAAATGAAGCTCTCAGCCGGATGCAGAACCAGAATACACCCGTGTCCAAGAAAAATATTCAGATTAAAGAGCAGATTGCTCAGTGTACAACGAGCATGGAGGAGCAAATGCATTTGCGGCGGCAACTCGAGCACATGATTCGACGATTGCAGACCACTCAGCTGCGTGTGGACGCACAGCTCGCTGGTATGGCCGCAGCAGTTGACAGTAGCGAGCGCGAAGTCGAAGAAGTCAAGATGCTCTGCAGACAGCTCGAGGTTGGTAAAAGCCGAGCAGTACAATTCTTGCAGGAGGTTCAACTGCAGTTGCAAATTGAGCGGAAGGCGCGAGCCCGGGAGCTTGGGGATCACGAGGTTCGTGCGAGAAACTCGCAAAAGATGGAGACGTGGAGGCTGCAACGCGCTCAAGAGCGTGCCGAGATGGTGGCTGAGATGCGTGGAGACTTGTCAGCGGAGGAAGAAGCTCGGCTGGTGCGCTGCATTGAAAACCGTGAGCGTGCCAATGAAGCGCTGCATGCTGCAAACTTAGTCAAGTCCCAGAAGAATGCCGACTTTGAGGCGGTCCTTGCCGAGCTGAAGCTGGCGATGGGGGCCTCCAGTCTTCGTGAGGTGGTCGAAAAGATTGCTGCCCAAGCAGCTACCAGTGTGTCCCTGGATAAGGAGAAAACCCAGGCTGAGGAGCGGCTTATTGCCGTACGCCAGGAAAAAGAGCAGGTGTTGCAGGAACTTAACGAGCTCAAGGCATCGGGCATCGGAGGCATCGAACTCAACCGCGAAGTGTACAACACACTCGAGAACGAAATCCAACAGGCCAAGGCCGCGCTCAAGGTGAACAAATCGGCCTACGAGCGACTCGATGGAGTCATGTCAGCTGTTCGGCAGGGTTCGTTCGGTTTGGCACGGCGACTCCAAGCTTTTGACGATGTACTAGAAGCTGGCATGGGAGACGCTGCCTCTGGAGCTGGGGGGGGCCCAGGCGCGGCCGGAAATGGTTTGACAACGACAAATTCCATGTTGTCCTTGATGTCAGGCGGGGAGCACGCTGGGTATCTGGTTACAGCAGAGCTCAAGCTCACGAAAATCTTGGAAATTGTGGGTCAGTCGAGCTCGTCTGTGAACAGTTTCGGTGGATATGATGGAGCTGGGGCAGACGGTAATGGTGGGCCTGGCGATGAGAACTCGCACGGCAACAACGCCGAGGACGGCGGTAACAACGCACACCTGGAATTGTTGGAAGATGGCCATGCGATGTGGTCTCCAACTGCAAACAACGACCCTCGTCTCCACGAAAACAACATTCGCGTCCGACCTGCGACGCGAGGGCTGCCCGCTGCTTCGTTAATGGCAGCTCGAATCGGCATCACCCTTGCTGATAGCGACGACGAGCCGGACTCGGCACGCTCCGAAGTCTCTGCGACCGGATCCGACCTTGACGGCGAGCGGATGAGCGTACTGGTACCATCCCGCGATATCCTGAAAACGAGCAGCTCTCGTCACTTTGCCGAGGTCATTCGTAAGAAAGAGGTACGGACGGGAAGTGCACGCCCTACTTGTTGTCCTTCAGCGTAAAGCTAACAAGGTTTGTGTACGCAGTTGGCCGAAAAGCAAAAGGTGGCGGCGGAGAAGGGCATTTCGGACGAAGAGATGATGGCCAAGCTGCGAAAGCGGAACCAGCTCGAGGCGGACGCTCGACTGGCAACGTCCCCAACCCGTCATGGAGCAGAACTTTTCTTTGCCAAAGCCGCCGCGGCAGCCAAGGAAACCAACGGAGGCACCGTGTCCGGCTCAACAAGTGGGCCAGTACCCAGCCCAGGTCAGTCTTTAGCTTACGTCACGCAGATCCAATTCAGCGATCTCTAGTCAACACCATTATTGGAAATGGAAACACAAAATTACTATTAGATCTGTATACCCTTGCGCGAACTTGGCTTCTGACCTCTTGTGGTGGTGGCAGCACGCACGCTTTAACTCACGTTGCCCGTGCCACCCACTTGGTCAGGACAACGATAATCCTCAGGTAATAGCGAGCGCTGCAGTTTGTTGAAGGCGAACTGACGCTTGCCCGTGTTCTTGAGTGCATTCTCGATACGCACGCCGTGACTCCGCATAACGGAGACTGTGGCTGGGACGCGATGTGCTGGCAGGTCGTGATGGCGCTGCAGGATACGCACCTGCTCTAACGTCACCGACATGGCTGTACGATCCTTGGCACTCTTACAGACCGTGACACGTCCAGCACCGAGCTCCCGACACAGGTCGGACGAACGCTTCAGGATCTCCGTTCGCTTTGTCTTCACCAAACTCTGTGCCGCTTCGTTGATGCATGTCTCGAGAGCACGCAGCTCCTGCGTTACCTCATCCTGTGTGAGGTGCAAGGGTGACGCAATTGTTGAGTCTGTCGACATCGTCTTGTAACGGTGCGATCCGACGCGGCTACGACTTGAAGACGACAAGCCACTCATACCGCTGGTAGGCATGGCGACTACAAGACGACGGTACTTTTCGCAGAACGTCTTCAACGGCTTTAGACTGCGGAAGTTGATGATGTCCTGCAGCTCTGTCTTCGCGCGCTCGGTGTTGTTGGCAATCGTTTGCATTTCATTGATGCCCTGCGAAAACAACACAGGCGTCACGTGGATCTCGCCGCCAGCAGCCAGGCGCTCGGGTACCTCCACTTCGCTTGTAGCGACCTGAACCGTCACAATGTACTTGATGTGAGACCGCTTCGCTCCTGTCTTGTTCGAGACCGTGACCTTCACCACGCCAGCCTCATCGGCAACATCCTTGCGACGTGACATGCGGAACGAGAAACGGTTGATAGGCTTGTCACGAACATCTTGGATCACAAACGCCACACAGCTCAGGTGCTCCACAGAACCCGCCATATCTTCCAGCATGCCAATCTCCTTGCCGTGTGTAGACAGCAGAGACTCCACCTGGAAAAGAAAGCCCAAGCTAGAAAACTGTCGCAGCATATCTTCACCGCGGATGACATCAGGATTCTGAATTGCAACCTCCACTTTTCGCACGAAACTGCACGTGAGCGCCGCTAGTGCCTGTGCAAACGCGGAATCCATTCGTAGCTGCAGATCCCATTTGAGGTCGTCATACTCGCGAACTTCTTCAGGCCACTTGGACAGGTCAAGGTCGGCATCGGCAATCTTGGCCTCCATTTTCTTGCGTCTGTTCTGGTACGAGAGAATGCCACCCTTGTTGAACTTGTATATGTGTGCTGCGGGCGCACCAACGGTTGTGAAGTCGTATGCAGACACCTCCTTCGAGGCTCGTCTCCGCTCGTCGTTGATGAACGCGTTCGTTGGTCCAATAAGCAGGTCCTGGATGTGCATGTTAATCGGCACAAAGCGCAAGTCGGATGACTTCTTCTCTACACTAGCCTTGAAATAATTCTTGTGCTTGTCGCGGTTCACCAGGTACTGGATATTTCTGCGCAGCATGGTCACATACTCCTTGCGTCGTCGCACACGATCCTCAAGCCACTCACGAGCAAGGGAAGAGTCCGTATCGTCCTGAATCTGGCCGATCAGGGTGCCGTAGAAACCCATATTCTGCTTACCCTTCTTCTGGTTGAGGAAGTTGTGCAAGTCTTCGCGTGCACGGTCGGCCTGCTCCTGTCGCTCTGCGGCAATCAACTCGATCAACTGACGTGGCATCGCGTTGGAATAGACACTCTCCTGCAGGTCCTCAACCACGAGACCACCACCGCCATCTTCCGTGTCGTACTGGAAGAAACGGATAATGTTGCCGATGTTCTTGTGGGATGAAGTCTCGTCGCGGTTCGAAATGTCGCCAGGCATCATGACCGTTTGCACACTCAACTCAGCATTCTTGACGTTGCCCATCAAAATGCTGTTAATTTCACTCTGCAGCGACGGGAATTCCTCCAGGATAGCACACGTGTGGTCGTCCGACGGGTGGATGTTCAAGGAGTGGCCACTCGCAGCAGCGTCCAGCACTGCCTGAGACGAAGTGACAAACTCCAGCACGGGGTGGAACATTGTCATCTGGAACGACAGCTGAGGATTGGAAGACGTGTCTTGGCTGCGGGTGCTGGAACTTGAACGTTCCAAATACTGCGAAGACGTGTCACGCTTTCCCAGTGTGCTTGCGTGCACCATAAATCGCAGCAGCGTATTGGAAGCAGGGCCGATCACCGGCACCTCTAGCACAGCAACGAATGGGAAAATGGCGTGAGTTGAGCCCGTTGTGAGCACAGACTCTGTTTCACCCACCACACCGACAGGCTCAGTAGTGCCTACACATTTCCATGCAGTTTCGTTAGAAATGTTCTGTAGCGAGTTGCTGGAAGTAATCGTCTCCTTGGACGAGTAGAAGTCGAGCGACACGAAGCATGCGCGGTCAAAAGTCGCGGGCAGCTTCAGACGCACGATGATACGCAAGCGACTGCCGGGCTCATCGTTGTTCAGCATCGACTCCCCCATGCTTAAGCGGTCACGCAACAACTTCGAGTACGGCATGTGGCTTGATGATCCGGACGATCGCGGGGTGTAATTAAACACATCCTCCTTGGAAGACTGGTCAACCGAAGGAGCTTCATCCTGTCGGATGTTCTCTGTGCTCGGGTTCCACTGCAAGAAGAGAAGCAGCAGCGGCGGGAGGCTGTGTGGCAACCACACGATGAAAATGTACCATACCACGTCCGAGAGTTGGTTATCCACCCCCTTGTGAGAAACATACTGCGCAATGTAAATGACCTGCGCCGACACGTAGAGAACACAAGTCGTAGCGATGATGGCGTAAAAGATGGTGAGCGACTTGCGGATCCGTGCATCCGTGGGGTCTTCGTTCAGCATCAGCGTTCGTCCGCGGCTCATGACCATGCAACCAAGCACCATCAGCATCAGTGTGTAGACAATGAAACCCGTGCCGAACGCCAGGTAGAACGCCTCCATATCGCAATCTTCAATAGCAGACCGAATGATTTTGCCCTCAGCAGCAATTGACAGTGAGCACTCCTCTTCCGACGAACACGACGTAGACTTGACGTCGTAAACGCACTTGAGCTTTTCTTCGGCCATAGCCGACACCACGATAACAAAGGCCAGAACGCACGCATTGATGAGGATGTATGCCAGCACAACGGGCGATGTGAAACTGAGCTTCTTGAAGCACTTGAATGACAGCACTGTTGCCCAGTGGAAGCACAGCGACAGAATCATGGCGGTGTTGAAGAAGTACTGCGCCGTATACCAATGAACGTACGCCTTCGACGGCTGAATAACCCACACCAGGTATCCGCCTGTCGCCGCAGCAAAGGAAAACAGCGCTGTAATCGCCACCAAATCTGTCCAAAGCGTGTTCACCGTCAGTGGCAAGCCGTGCCACCGGATGATCACAAGCGAAAACAGGAAGCACGCGCCATACACCACCACAGTCACGATGTCCAGCGGTGCTGCCTTGAGTGATCGACTTGCATCGTCCAGCTCGTAGAACTTGATAGGGGAGTTATCTACAGCGGACGCCAGGCCTTGGTATGCCGAAAGGTACACCTTGTCAATAGCGACCGAGTTGTTGGCCGGGTTCTGGAACGACGCGAACGTAATGTTGACCGTGTCTCCGTTCTGGATGCTGCCAGTGAACGAGTCCGGGATCGTGAAAGAAATGTTGGACGCGCCAACAAACAGCTCCAGGTCAATGGACGAAGAACTTCCCGAGTCCGGGAGCACCATCGTCGCCGTGGTCACGTTGGTGATCAGGTTTCCAAACTGGATCTCCTTGTCGCTGGCGACACGGAGCAGAAAGAATGCGCCTGCACTGAGCACCGCGCCGCTCGTGACTCTGAGCGTCACGGGCGTGGAGCTCATAATGATGGCATCGCCCGCCTCCATCGCCGTCTTCGTGAATTTGCCGACGAGCTCGTACGAATCCGCCGACAGGTCCAGCTGGAAAGCCTGCTGAGTGCTGCTGGTCGTCGACCCCGTGGCGCTGCTGGACGACGCGAGGCAACCTGTTCCCTCGAACTTCATGGACAGCGTCGTCTGCTCCGTGAACGTGCCCGGTCCCAGCCTCGTCGTCACGTGGTCCACCAGGAACTGGTAGCTGTTGCGCACCGACATGAGCACGCCCAGCGCGTCTGCGTCCAGCGACATGACGGTCGCGTTGCCGTCCCGCGTGCAGTCCACGGCCGTGTCCTCCGAGCCGGCAAAGCAGTCCGACGACGAGCCTTCCAGCACCCAGAGCGTGGGCGTGTCAAGCGTGATCTCGCACGAGAAGTTGCAGGACGAGGCGGCCACGGACTCGGCCGAGAGGTCGAACGTCTCGAGCAGCTGCGGGAAGTTGTAGGTGGACGAGACCACGAGCGAGCAGTTGGCGCACGTGCCATTGCGGGACGAGGCCACCGTCATGCTGGCCACGTCCGAGAGGTCGCTACCCTCGTCCACGCTCTGCAGGTCCGCGGTGCGGCACTGCTTGACGCAGTCCACGGGGTCCGTGAACAGCGTCCCGGACGTGTCCGTCGTGTACCGACACGTGTTGCTCTCGCACTTGTACGCCAGCGTCGAGGGGAAGTCGCTCGTGGCCGCGTGCGCCGAGCCGAGGCCCAGCAGCAGCAGCAGCAGCAACGGTAGCTTCAGCTTCGGCGCGCGGGTCGCTAGTCGTCCAGAGGCGCCGGGGGGCATCTTGGCATGCCACTTGTCCGCCAGCTTGGCCCTGTGTCTGTGCGTCTCTGTCTGTGTACGGTGGAGGCCGCCGCGTTCTCCTCCTCCACTGTCGGTCGCGCTCTTGGCTCGGGCGATAGCTAGCTGGGGGCTCGGAGCGCGAGGCGACGTCCAAAGCAGCGAGTCAGCTCTCTCTCTCTCTCTCTCTCTGAGGCGGTTTATTGCGCTGTTGACCCCGAGTGGTTGTTTCCTCTCGTCTTTCCTCTCTCCCGAGCGAAGAGCCAGTGGAATTGACTTGCGATTTGTATGGTCCGCGATCAGGCGCTGCTTCAGAAGGGCGAAAATTGGGATTTCACGGTAAATCCCCCACTGCCACAGTTGCTTGACCACGGGATGTGAGCCGCATTTTCTTACTGCTAGTAGTACTGCGCTAATGCGCGTCGACTACGAGCTCTTGCGACCGCGACTCGGTTGCCGTCCGTCACGCCGCCCCGAGAAACTTGCCTGGTGATGGCTTCAACCGGTTGATGGCCTCAATCATTGCCAGGATAGGATCAGAAACTTTGATCTGGGCATAGATGGTTGTACCAGGCTGCAACTCGCACTTCTCAATATGTTGTTGTTGTTAAAACTTGTAGCTTCGAAGACTGCAAAAGGAGACCCGACTCTCTATTGCTGCTACACTGTATATTATTAACAGCAGTTGTGTGAGTCGCATTGCACCGCCAGAATAGCTCGCCTTCAGTAGAAACTTTCTCTAGTGTTGCAGGCGAAATGCAGGGCAATCAGTCCGATTGAAGCGGATACCTTCGATAGCGGGCAAGGCCGCGATAATCGACCCCTGTAGTCGCGGGGCAGCTGCAAACGAGGGCTGAGACCGCTGAAAGGCGGACGGGTTCACCTCGTTACACATTCCAGCGAGCTAAAATGCTGGCAGCTCGCTTTTGACTCTGAAAAGGAGGTTTTCAAAAAAAATATATCCTTCAGGCGTGTCGCCTTTGCCGTCTGCAGGTTAGTATGTTTGTGAAATCGTCGCGTCAATTCACTCTGCTCGTTCGAATCACTTGTGGATGCATGCCCTGAGCGGCTTGCTTGCCGCAGCGAGCTCATTTCGAGAAGACTCGGCTGAAACAGTTGACGGGCATCCAGTTGATCCGATAGCGAAGGTTGGTCCAAACTCTGTTTGCGTCATCCGGTCACTATTCGGATGAGTGACATCGTTCGCATTTCAAGCGTCACCACCGGACGTCACTATCGAAGTGGCAGAGCAATGGTGGGCATCGCTTGCGTCCGCGTCTGTGCTGCACGGCACTTCGCTGCTCCTCACTATGCTAATCGCTCTCTACGTCTCTTCTTGCCAGGCGTCCGTGTTCCTCGGCGACCTCAACGACTACATCCAGCCGTCGCAGGCCTGCGTGAACCCGCTGTTCACGTCGGACAAGCCCGACGATGACGGCGACGGCGGCGCGCAGCCCAACGGCCTGGCCAAGATCACGCTGCAGACGGAGCTCTCGGCCGCGGACTTCGCGGTGCCGCAGCCCGTCAAGCCCAACATCATCCGCACCACGACGCAGGAGAAGGCCACCATCTCGCTGGACGACTGCCTCGCCTGCAGCGGCTGCGTCACGTCGGCCGAGACCGTTCTGATCTCGCAGCAGAGCTTCAAGGAGATGCTGGACGCCCTGGCCGCCAACAAGCACAAGCGCGTGGTGGTGACGCTCTCGCCGCAGTCGCGCGCGTCGCTGGCCGCGCACTTCGACATGCCCGTGGTCGCCGTGCACCGCAAGCTCGTGACGCTGTTCCGCAGCCTCGGAGTGCACCTCGTGATCGACTCCACCTGCAGCGGGGACTTCGCGCTGCTCGAGTCTCGCGCAGAGTTCCTGCATAGGTACCGCAACCAGCAGAAGACCATCTGGGCGCGACCGCCGTCCTCGGTGGCCGTCTCGTCCGCCAAGACAGAGTATTTGGAGCCCGGCACTGCTGCCAACCCGCTGCAGGACCCACTGCGAGCGATGCCGATGTTGGCGTCGTCCTGTCCGGGCTGGATCTGCTACGCGGAGAAGTCGCAGCCGAACGCTATCCCGTTCATTGACACAACGAAATCCCCCCAGCAGATTGCAGGTTCGATCCTCAAGCACTTCGTTAGTGGCGAGCACGGCGTTAAGCCCAGCGAAATCTATCACGTAGCGGTGATGCCGTGCTTCGACAAGAAGCTGGAGGCGTCGCGTAAGGATTTCCAGGACCCGGAGGATGCCACCAAGGATGTCGACTGCGTGCTCGCCACCACGGAGATCATCGAGCTGATTGAGTCGTTGAATATTGACTTTGCGTCGCTTGAGCTCGCGAAGCTTACGCCAGAAGAGGTTATGCTGAGTGGCGTGTCCGAGGACGGTTCGAGCGTTCTGGGAAGCAGTCTGGGCGCCAGCTCCGGTGGTCATCTAGAACACATTTTCCGCTTCGCGGCGAAGGAGCTCTTCAACGTGGAGGTGAAGGGTCCGCTCGAGTATGTTGCTGGTCGCAACCCCGACTTCCGGGAGGTGTCGCTGGTGATCGAAGGCAAGGAAGTGCTGAAGTTCGCTGTCGCTTATGGTTTCCGCAACATCCAGTCGATCATGACGAAGATCAGGCGGCACAGGTGTCCGTATCACTACGTCGAGATCATGGCATGCCCGAGTGGGTGTCTAAATGGTGGCGGCCAGATTAGACCGAAGTCGACGTTGCTGGCGACAGAGCTGCTTGATAACGTCACAAGTCGCTTCCAGGAGCTGCAAGTGCGCGACCCTGTTGCCAACCCCGCTGTGAAGTACGTGTACGATAAGTATTTGGGCGGAATCCCGTTCTCCGACGCAGCGCGTGAAGTGCTGCACACGCGGTATCACGCTGTGCCGAAGATGGAGCAGTCGAACCCGTTGGGCATCAAGTGGTGATCCACATCAAAGAAGAAGAACCAGTGTAAGCTTAGACCGAATCGAGCCTGGGCGCTTATGCACCCGTGCAACCAGTTTTTTTTTCTGACGTTATCGACAGTCTGGCTGATGCCTGCCTTCGTCGTGGGCGCTCTGCTTTCTTTACACATACAGTTCTTCAGGATATGACGCATTTACAAGTCCTTCCGGGAAGCCTGTGCTGTGATTGCCACAGTCTCCTTGGCCTGGTGGCCCACGTGCACGGGGCACAGCACGTTGGACTCGTCAGCGTGGTGCTGGCCATCCTTCACCCCCCACAGAGTCTCGTGGATGCATAAATCCCGAAGGCTGTGGCGAACGGTACGCACCTTGTTGACCAGCCACGCGGACATGGAGCTCTCGTCGAAGTGTGCGGACGGGTCCTGCGACTGGAAGTTCTCCACTTCGCCCAAAAATGCCTCGCGCCACACGTTAGCCTCCTTCTTGGTCTCCACCTCTTCGTCGTCCATCCACTGCTGGCTGTGCAGCACCATGCAGCCCATAATGACCGGCAGGTACCACAGCGACGTCAGGAAGACCTTCTGCGCCGTAGCGTTGGTGGGATTGGCGTAGAACTTGTGTGCCAGGTAGATAGCGTACGCGTTCACGACCGTGCCTTCCACCGCGAACATGTAGCTCGTGGCGTCCGTGAGCGCGGCCACAATTGGGATCGCGCTCATGTAGTACGAGTAACGCAGTGCCAGCGACGCACTGCGCGATCCCGTCGGGTCGTTGCACGCCACCATCTTGTAGCCGCCGCGGCCGTAGTCCTTGCGCGACCGCCAGCTCAGCGCGAAGAAGTGGGGCATCTGCCAGCAGTACATCAAGTACGCGTGCAGCGCAGCTTCGGGCGCTAGCAGCGTGCCCGTGGCAGCGGCCCAGCCCATAACCGGCGGGATGGCGCCCACGACGGAGCCCACCCACGTGTTCAACTCGCTCTTCATCTTCATGGGCGTGTACACCAGCGCGTAGAGGCCGATGTTGAGCGCGCCCAGCGAGGCCACCAGCGGGCTGCACCCGGCCGCGAGGATGGCCGTACTGGCCGTGGCCGTCGTCGCGCCAAAGGCCAGCGCGTGAGGCCGCGAGATGCGTCCCGAGGGCAGCGGCCGGCGGTGCGTGCGCTGCATCTTGGCGTCCAGCTCCACCTCCCAGCACTGGTTGAACGTGTTGGCCGAGGCCGCAGCCAGCGACGTGCCCACGGTCGCGGCCGCGAAGGTGCTCCAGGAGATGGGTCCGCCGGCCATGAGGAAGCCCGCGCCCGTGGTCATGACCACCAGCGCGCTGAGACGCGCCTTGCTCAGCTGGCTGTAGATCTCGAGGCGCTCCTTGAGCGTCAAGGCCGAGGCGGCCTGCTGGGTCAGCGGGGCCACGTCGGCGGCGTCAAAGACCGCGGTGGCCGCCGCCTTGGCGCCCGCGGCCGCGGTCACTTCGGCTGTGGGGCGAGTCGACAGCACGCGGATCACGTGGGGCGGCGGCGCGCGGAGGACAGTCCGTCGGCTGTGCGACGCGGCGAGCAGCGCGGCGCGCGCGCGCGGAGCGGAGGCGAGCGCGAGCATGGCGAGAGAGGGAGGAACAGTGACCCACCGCCACCGCACGAGTCCTCTTCGGTTCTGAGCGAGCGCCGAGTTGCCTGCGCTGCACTGTCCGATGCCCTCTCGGTGCGTGTCTTTGGGGTGCTGGTGGTGCGGGCCTTTTGATTGTAGGGCCACCGTCGGTTGTGTACGACACACCAGAGTACCCGATATCTGATACCGGTGGTGAAGCCTCAAAGAGGCGCAATGAGAATTTGGCAAAATAAATACTGGCGCTTACATGTACGAGTCGTTTAGATACGACACCAAAACAAGTGGGTTTGCTGTCCGCTGCATTCGCGTATATAGTTGACGACAACATGTTGATCTTCTAAAGAAGACGGCCAATATTCGCCAGTCGTAGCATGCTGGAGCTCAGACGTTGAAGCAGAGCACACTCTGGCGCATTGGTTGGGACGCAGACGTCCGCCGCAATTTAAATGTGGCGCCGTTACGGGCGAGTAATTTATTATGGGCGAGGACCTAGCGCACCGTCATCGCGGGGAATGCAAAAGAGAGCTGCTGTAGCGAAGAGCTGCGCGTTGGTGCTCGATCTGAAGGCACCTGCACGCATCAAACCATGTCCGAGAATGTGCAAGTCGCGGTGCGGGTCCGCCCGTTCAACGAGCGAGAAAAGTCCATGGGGAGCACGTCGTGCATTCGTACGTTTGAAGCAGAAATGAGTGGAAGACTGCAGATTTTAACACGTTGGCACCTAGGCATGGTGAGGGAGACGCAGCAGACGATCATCACTGACCCGGACACAAACGTGGAGAAGGCGTTTACGTTCGATTACAGGCACGGTATCTATCTATCTTTCAGCTATCTGTACCACATCTGTGCTCTTGGAGGTGCTGACCGCGTCATTTCAACAGCTACAACAGTTTTACCCCGCCCTCTGAGCCTGATCACGCCTCCCAACGAACTGTGTGGGAAGATATTGGTATCAAGGTGTGTAAGAACGCGAGGAATTGCCACGGGATCCGAGGGTTAAACCGACCGACTTGCGGCGATGTGTAGGTGCTTGAACACGCGTGGAATGGCTTCAACGTCAGTTTGTTTGCGTACGGCCAAACAGGTAGGCAGCTCATTTCATTCCCATTCGTATCGCTGTCGATAGTAAGTACTAACTGCTCGAAATCACTACAGGCGCCGGGAAATCCTTCTCGATGGTAGGTTACGGGAGTGACAAAGGGATCATACCCAAGGCCTCCGAGGTGATTTTTGAGCGAATTGAAGCAAACACTTCGGAAATTACGTTCAAAGTTGAGGCCAGCATGATGGAGATTTACAATGAGCGGGTAAAAGGTGAGGAGGAGGAGTCACGAGTAGAATTTCCATCAGTCTGGTTGCGGGACATGGAAGCCAGCACAGCTAATCACGTAACTGGTAGATTTGTTCAATCCCTCGTCAGATAATCTGAAGGTCCGAGATCACCCAAGCCAAGGCCCGTATGCGGAAGGCCTCACTCGTAGTGCCGTTTCTTCGTACTCAGAAATTGACAGGGTTCGCTAACATTTTTGCCACGTTACGGTATGATTGTGGCTAACGATCATCATCTTTTGTTCTCTCTCTTGCTGTTTTCTTTCTGTAGCTGATGAATGCTGGCATTCTTGCACGAACCACTGCCTCAACGAACATGAACGCCACAAGCTCGCGAGCACACACGATATTCCAAATCATTGTTACGCAGTCAGAGCTCAATCCAAGTACCGGCAAAGTTATGGATAAAGTAAGCCGAGTCAATCTCATCGACCTGGCAGGAAGTGAAAGGGCTGCTAGCACGGGAGCGACCGGTTCGCGATTGAAAGAAGGTGCCGCTATCAACCAGGTACACATCCATTTTTCCTTCTACCTTACGAGTATAAGCGTCATGTGATGAGCTCACAGCATGTTGAAGTCGTTGTCAGCGTTAGGAAACTGCATTTCTGCTTTAGCAGATCTGGCGAATGGCAAGAAAGTGCTAGTTCCCTACCGAAACTCAAAACTGGTAAGTTTCCATCGCTACCAGGCGAACCCTCTGCTAACTCTAGAGCTAACGTAGCTCTGCAAAATGTGGTGGTGTAGACTCATCTGCTGAAGGATTCACTGGGTGGAAACTCGAAGACAATTATGATCGCTGCCTTAAGTCCTGCAAGTGTTAACTATTCGGTGAGAATATCCTTGCGTTGTCTTACACGTATACGGGAGAAATCTAACCCAATACTTTATCTAGGAAACACTTGGCACTCTGCGTTATGCAGATAGGGCCAAACAGATCAAGAACAAGGCCATCGTAAACGAGGATCCCAATCAAATCCTTATTCGGCAGCTGAAAGAGGAACTCGAGATGCTTCGGAAATCCATGATAGAAAACATGGATGCTCGACCGCCATCAAGAGGAATAGGTGGCGGCGGTGGTGGGGCAGACAGTGAACTTGGTGGGGTAGGGCCTCCACGGATAAATACTGCTCGTGAGCGGGAGTTGGCTGCTATCCGAGAACAGCTCGAGGAGAACCAGCGTCTGCTCCAAGAAAGCGAGGTGGGTAATGTGGTAATGCCGATATCCCTGCCGTTGTTTGAGTCACTTTGCTAACTCAACTCTTCACCATCGGCAGAAAACGTGGAACGAGCGACTTAAGGAGACCGAGGAGCTTGCTAGAAAGCGTGAAGAGCAGCTGAAGGTCCTTGGGCTTGTCAGCAATTCGAGTGAGCTGAAGGAAAAGGCCATGACAAACCCTCACCTGCTCAACCTAAACGAGGACCAGCAGATGTCTGAAAAACTCGTCTACTTTATCAACGCTGGTCCAAACAAAGTTGGTCGCATCGACGCAGACGAAGAGCAAAACATCGTGGTCGGTGGCCTTGGTATTATGAAGGAGCACTGCATTATCGCACGGCGGGAGCAATCGATACTCCCTGAAGAGGATACGGAGGAGGAGAACACCACACCACCGCAAGAGCACTTCTCGCTGTTCGTCACCTCTTGTCGTGGAGCAAAGGTGTTTGTGAACGCAGAGCCACTAAAAGAAGGAGAGGAGCTCGAGCTGCATCACTGTGATCGATTGATATTGGGCAACTCGAACGTTTTCCGGGTTGTCATTCCCTCTGCAAGGCCTGAAAAACCGACTGCTGATGAGCTCGCGCACGAATCACGGTTTGACTGGCAGTGTGCCATGAAGGAGCTCAACAGCAAGCAACTCAAGGAAGCTTTAGAGGCTGAAGTGATCGCTGAGAAGGAGAAGCGGGAAATGGACACGCGTATGCAGAAAATGGAGGAAATGATGCAAGCCGAGCA
Organism: Phytophthora pseudosyringae; assembly: GCA_019155715.1. Lineage (NCBI taxonomy): Eukaryota > Oomycota > Peronosporomycetes > Peronosporales > Peronosporaceae > Phytophthora > Phytophthora pseudosyringae. The sequence continues at coordinate 116,561 of JAGDFM010000030.1, read as the reverse complement.
GAAGCTCGCGGAAGAAAAGCTTGGGAAGCAACGCGAGGAATGGGAGCAGCATGTTCGTGCATTGAACGAGCAGATGAAAGTGAAGGAGCTCGAAATCAAGACCCAGATGCAAACGGAAGGAGATAATGACAAGAAGAAACTCGCGGAGCAGTTAGCGCACCAAGAGACCAAGCTGGCCGAAGAGCTTGTCAAGGCGGAGATTTTGTTCGAGAAGAAGCAGCACGAGCTCGTCGCGAGGCAGAAGGAACTCGAGGTTTCGTTGCAAAAGCAGATGAGAGAAGCCAAGGTGCTTGGGTCGCAAAAAGAGAGAGAACGTGTTGAGAGAGCGAAGTTCGATGACCTCTTGCTGCAGTCCATCCCTCTTGTGAACGAAGCGAATTCCATTGCCGATGAACTCCAAAAGCAAACGTTGTTCACGCTACGACTTCTCACTAGTGGACCCACCCGTGTAGCTCTCGCGGGCACAGCTGGGACTCTCGAAGACGAAGAACTAGCTATCAGTAATGGGATTGGGGCGGAGCTGAAGGTAGAAGTGAACTTTCAAGAGTCCGGCACATTTCGTAGCGTGATGTGGGACATCGAGCAGTTCCATGCCAACGTCTACGTGATGCGAGAGATGTACCAGACATTCATCGAGCACAATCGTTTACCAGCGTATGTGGATACCTGGACAAGCACTTATGGAGATGATTGTGACCCATTCTACGACCCTCCTCAACCTCAGCTGATCGGCAAAAGCTTTGTAGTGCTGAGGAATCTCGTGTTTGGCTGCAAGATCAACGAGACGACGTCCATTTTCAATCACATGGGCGGGAACAGCGGCTCCCTGAAGTGTGAGATCACACCAACGATTCTATCCCATGAATGGCAGGCATGCCAGCACCGGCTAGTAGAGACGTGTCCTGAAGATGTACAAACGCTAGCTCTCCCCACACTCACCAGCTTTATTGGATCCAATTTGCGCCTCAACATTGTTGTCGAATCTCTCCGCGGGATCCCAGGGAAGTTGTGTAAAGATGCCTACGTGAGCTTCAAGTGGAGAGCCAACGATGAGGAGCAACAGGAGCCTGTCGAACACAAGTCCGAGCCTACATCGTCCCCATCCATAGACCCTCGACTCGATTTTCACGTCGTGGTCGAGCAAGCGATTACACCCGAGTTGGTAGCCTACCTTCAATACTCGCCTTTGGAATTCAGCGTCTACGGAATTGTACCGAGCAGCAATCTGAACAAGGTGGCATCGCATGCGGTCGATCTCAAAAGTACGTCATCGACAGCAGAACTCTTTGGTGGCGATGGCTCCGTGCAGTTCTACAATGCCGATGCAAACGGCCGCAACACGCTGTTGAGCAAAAAGAGGTCGATGCGGCGTCGGAAGGGGAAAGCGACGGAGGACGAAAGTTCGGACACCGCTCTGCAGCAGTATCAAGAGCAACTCGCTGTCCAGGAGAAAACGCTGGCGGAAAACACTCTCGAACTCGAGCTCAAAACTCAAGAAGCCGTCACTCTCCAGCAGTACCTTGAGTTTGAACGAACGCAGAATACCGATCTGCGTTGTGCATTGGAAAGCCTCGAGCGAACGAACAAATTGTTGACGGCGAAGCTCGAGCAGCAAATTTTACAGGAGACGGCCGCTGTCCTAACTCCAGCAACACCAGCATCCATTCAGATGAAGACCAACCTGCCTAATACTACCACCACCAGTGGCAGTCATAGGGAGCGCCCTACGACAGCTAGCAGAAGAAGGTCTCGATCTGAAATGGATCAGATGGTGAACGAGGTGGCGTACGAAGCCGTTCAAGGCGCGACAGTCGAAGCAGCGAAGCAGGATGATCCCGTCTTGGCCAAATCGTTGGGGAAACCGGAATCTCTCGCGGATGCGTTGCCGTCCAAAGAGTTTCGTGCCCAAGCTGTCAACGTGGACAGGATGTTAGGCAGCCAGCGCAGCGTACGCGCGTTGGCGACTGCTACAATGAGCAGGATCACGACGTATCCAGCCATGGCCGGTGTTTCTGGAGACAGCGATGCAGTTCCATCAGCATCAACTGCACCCGAAGGCCCAACCGTCCCGAAGCGAATAGAGAAGCCACGGAAAAGCGAGTGCACAGTCATGTAGAGCAAATACTAGGTATATCTTTTTACAAAGCCACACGTCCTGCACTCTTCCGATGGAGTGCTCGTGCTCGAAGTTGCCTACTGCTGCCGGTTGATAAATAGGAGGACTCCGACGGCGCTCAGTTGGGTGACGACGACCGGGAGTATGTCAAGCGCCTTGAGATCCGCGCCGGGATGAACTTCCGCAGCGAGTCCCAGCTCTTGAACTTTCGGATCTGCAGGACGGATCTCCGCACGGAGCTCTCGCGCCCCACGCGGAAGTCGTGGAGCGTGCCGCGGTAGACGCTGCCACGGGACAAGTCTTCGACCTTGACGTCGAAGTTGGAGAAGTGCGAGTGGGTGAGCTCCGAAGCCTGTTCGAGCGCGTCGCCCCACCGTCGGCAGGTCTCGAGGTCCTGGCGCTCGTACAGATGCAGCTCCATCTCCTCGCCGTACGGGTCCTCCACGTGCAGGACGCCGTCCACGCCGCGCCACGAGCTGGCCACTGCGATCTGCACGAGCGGCTGGGGTCGGACCTGCTTGGACGGACGCTGGTCGTTGCGGTAGAGCAGCAGGAACTCGTTGCGCAGCACTGCGTACACCTTCGTGTACCGCTCCGCGTCGAGCGCGGCGCTGCTGTCCTCGCGACGGGCCCAGTACATCCAGCCCTGTATCCGGATGCCCTGCGGCAGCGGCGACGAGACCGTGGACCCCGTGCTGCTCAACGACAGGAACGAGTCCCGCGACTGGCGAACGTCGCGCGATGGGGCGCAGCAGAACGTCTCGCCGCGGCGCTGCAGCTCCTGCGAGAGCGGCGTCCTGGGCAGGTCCATGAAGGTCGCGCGCGCGCGACGCAGCCCCAAGCTCTCCCTGGACCCGGCCACGAAGAACTGCTGCGAGAACATTGAGTACTTGGTAGGCGGGCACTCCATTGCGAAGTGCCTACTCCTCGGACCGAGGAACCAAGTTGCGCCTTGCTGCGAAGTTCGCCAAATGGTCCGCTTCTCACCTCTCCCGATGGCGACTTCGATCCAGCACCCTCCATGGAGGGCACCGAGTGGCGCCGGGTCTGCTGTTCCGGACGTCCCAAGAAAGGCCAGAGCGCGTGCTATGCCTGTCACCATGTGTAACCATAGACAGTTCGGGCCTTTCGTAGTGCTACGTTGCCGCCATGAGGCTTAGCAGATGTCGGAGCTTTCCGAAGTTCATGATGAACGCAGTGGGCGACCGACTTGCGCTCGGGCTTGCCTCTAGCCTTGAGCTCTGCTCTGCATGGAGACGGCTGCTAGTAACGCTGATTCGCAGGTGTCCGCAGGGTGGTGAGTGAGCCTTTGGCTTGCGGGCGTGGGTGGAGTCGTCCTCAATGCGCTGGTTGCTACTTAAGTAATATTGTTCATATGGACAGGGGACACCCGCTCGGACGGAAAATGGGCATGTGCAAGCTGTAGCCGGAACGGGGCATACGACAACAGGCTCGACGCAAGAAACTCAACTCAAGCAATACACGACGGTGGACCATTACAGCTCCAGCAGAATATCCTGCTGCCCTGGACACATGAAGTCGCCGCAAACATATCGTCACATGGCGAGACCATCCGCTCGCTCGAACTGGGATAGCTGCGCACTGCCTGGCATCCGAAGCGCTCGACAGTCCACACACAGGCTTGAAGTTCGCTGCGCTAAAAGCGCCAAGCTCAGCTTCAGCTACGGCTTCGGATCCAGTCGGTACTCGTGTATCTAAAGGGGGTACTCATTCATTCGCATTCGTCCTCGTTACCACGCTGCCCGTCCGACTCGCGACGAGTTGTGTTCATCTGTCTGCAATCTATCTTCCGCCGCTGCCGCCCGAGAGACTCATGCGGCTGATCTGGCCCAGGTACTCCGAGTACGAGTACGAGCCGCCCGGGAAGCTGGCCCGGTCTTCTACTAGCTTCCAGAAGAAGCGCCCCTCGGCCGGGTCGCCCTCCCGCATGATCACCACGTTCTGGTGTGGCAATCTCTCGGCGCGGATCGCCGCCAAGATCGCGTTCACGCGGTTGCTTGTGTCGTCGTGCGGGGCCAGAAGTTTCAACTGAGCACAATACCACCAAAAAAAGTCAAGAGAGTAAGTAATCTATCACGCGCCAGCCAAAGAGTTCCCGTCATTGAGCAGACAGGCAACTGCTCCCCACCTGGTTGCAGTCCACGCCCTCCATGGAAGGAACCCCAAAGAGGCTCTCCAAAAGCTCAGGCGGAGCCGAACGGCCCACCCACAGGTACAGGCTCAACGTGTCGTCCAGCAAGAACACTCCGTCGCACTGGAGCCGCTCGATCGAAAGGTTGATCACCGGAGGAAGCACAATAGACTTGGCGCTGGAAGCGCCATCAGCACCCTCGGCGGCTTCGTCTTCTGCGGCCGGCAGACCGACCTCCGGAGGCATGTTGTGAAGAGCAAACATCCGCGGGTAGATGTACACCCGCGACAGCTCCACAGGCATATTGTTTAGCTGCAGAGAGCACACGAGTCCAGTGTTAGTCAGCGTTATTTTTTTTTTATCAGGCGCACATCGTGGTAAGCTCGTACCTCATACTGCAGGAATGCACGCTCGTCCACACTCAAGTCGGTGCCGCCACGCAGGGTCGAGTTTTTCAAGAGAGACATCTGTATACGTCGGCCAAGCACCAGGGTCAGACTTACTGCAACAACGAGCACCATTCGCTGACAATATGAACGTACGATGTACAGAGGCAGAAGCTGCAGTGATTCCGGGAGGTGCAACTGGTATCCAGATGCTTGATTCGCGCCGTAGGCACCAGAGTTGCGGTAGGCGCGGACGATATCTGCGCACTGTGTCTGCAATCGCGAGCGGCCACTGTCCAAGCCCGTCTTGAGAGCAACTTCCAGTGCATTCTTTGCAATAATGTTGCACAGCGCGTCCTGGTCGACCTGGCGGAAAAGCTCCGCGAACACTAGCAATACAACGCAAAGAACCAAGTACCCGTTAGTTCGCCAAAACCACAGCACAAGTTTTAATGGCCCGGATGACAACGTACGCTTGGTAACCGGAATACACACGGTGTGCACACGGATACGTCGCTCGCCGCCCGAGTTTGTGTAAAGCAGACCAGCCTGCACGGAGATCGTCGAGGACGTCAAAAGAGCGTCGCTGTGCGTAATTTCCACTGCGAAGGTCGAATCTGCATTGCACGTCGGGAGCGCCAGCAGGTCCGGTCCACGCAAGAAGAAATTGCCGTAAAAGTTTGCAAGACGCATTCCCTTCGTGCAGCGCACACGCATCACGGCCTCCCATGCAGTCTCGCGAACGAGGCAGTGCGCCAGCTCCTTGCTGAATTTCTCGCCGTCCCGTTCGGCATTGAAAGCCGGGTAATAGTATACTTGACCTGCCGAGTACTTCGACAGCGAGCCTGTATCGCATTAGCCTTGTGTTAGTTGAATGGATTAAACGAACAACTCCACCGAGCCACAAAGCGTACCCATGGAGGCGATATCAGTGTACATTGAAGAAAACAGGAACATGTCGACGCTGACTTGCTGGCGGCAGAAATCAATGGCATTGGTACGGTAGAACCTGCAATAGGGTCCATTGAAAAATGTCAGCTGTGCCCAAGACCATAATAATACATTGTGCACCCAACACAAACAAGTTGCGTACGTGTCTACGGCCTGGAGCAGGGTGTGCTCCTTGTCCGTTCCGTATAGACGAGGATTGTCGCGGTTTCGGAGCGCCCCGTTTCCAGTCGACGGCAGCGAATTCTGGAAAACGAGCATTTTACCACCGATTGACGACTATGGAAACACACACAAGATTTTCGAGATATGTCAATGCATCAGCTTGCAATTTGCCAGCTTCAATAAACATAAAATCAGCACGTACCATGAGCTTGAAAGCGACGCGGATAGCAGGCCCAAGTGCGGTTTCAGCAGAACGCGCATTCTGGTGAATAGCCGGCAACGTTTCAAGCAGCATCTCCACGACCTCGCGGGAGTCGCTCAGGTTCACGAGTAGTTCATCAGGGATGGGGATAAAGAGTTCATCCAGATCAGCAACCACCATCATTTGAGGGGCCTTCAGCGTCGACTATAGAAAACAATCAACGAGAAGAGAAATTGTCAGACACTCTGAACACTCTACCCACATCAAAAGAAAAAGCCACCGCAGCAGCACGAACCTTCAGGTTGTAGAAGTGGATGGAGCTGTCATACGTGAGGAAACCGACACGCGTGCGAGGTGCTCCAGGAAGGTTGTCAAGTTGTTCCCTGATCGTATCAACCGCGATCTGAACGGAGCCCGACGCCACAGCAGTAGCCGACACGTCAATGACAAACACGTAGCACGGCGGCTGAGGAGGACGCATCATGTACTCCGACGGCGCAATAATCTCCACACTGCCTGCGTTGAGCTCAGGGCGCTCTTCGCGGTCCTGGCGCAGTTGGTTGGCACCCAAGTGGCAGAAATACGAGCTGGCAACGTCGTTGGACACCCCACAGAGGTTGCATCGCCAGCGACGACCATTATCCACCCACTGCACGAACGGGTTCATGTACGTACGGCAGTGCCGGCAACGCACAACGCCAGCGGGGCCAAAGTTCACCACATCCAGGTCATCTCCCTCGTCGGGCGGCGCCAACGGGCGGATAATAAGACCGTACGTAAGCTTCGACTTGTTGGCGTGGTCGAGCGAGTGCGGCAGCGAGTTCACCGTCAGTCGCATGTACCGCGGGTCGCACTGCGCCGCCATCATCTCCTCGGTCAAGGGCGACGCCTGCTGCGCCTGCTGGCCCTGGAACCCCGGCTGGCCTCCATATCCGTCTGTAAACAGTGACAAAGAAGCAGGTAAAACGTTGTCAGAACCGCTGGATCCACTTCAATCTCCAGAACTGCCGCGGAGATGACGCACCGTTCGTCATGTCGGGCTGCTGGAAGTTTCCGCTCGGGAGGTTGCTGTTGTACGCCTTAGGCTGCTGCTGCTGCTGGTTCATCATGGGCGGCTGCTGTGGGGGCTGCTGGTTCATGCCAAGCGGAGCGCCTGGGGGCGCCATGCTTCCGCCCATGGGCGGAGGTGGAGCTCCCCCCATCGGCGGGGGCCCTCTCGGCGGTCCGTTGCTGAGTCCCATGCTGGCGAACTGCTGCGTGAGTCCGTTCTGGGCGTTGGGCGGTCCCTGGCTCATGGGGCCAGCTCCGGGCGGCGGCGGCGGTCCGGGCGCGCGCATCCCTTGACCCATGGGGGGCGTCGCGCCCGCGGGCGGCGGTCCGCGCATCATCTGCGACTGCTGCTGCACCCCGGGCATGCCTCCTTGGGGCGGGCCGTAGCCCGGGCCGCCGCTCATGGGCGCCGGGTGGCTGCCGAACTGCTGCGGGGGCGGCGCCGTGGGCTGGCTGGCCGGGCCCGACGAGAAGCTGCGGTTCGGCGGCGCGAAGCCGCGCGGGGCCGCGCCCATCTGCGGCGGCGGCGCGTGGAGGCTGCCGGTGGAGGGCGGGCCGCTGCTGGCGCTGCGCGCGAAGGCGGGGCCGCCGCTGCCCGAGAGCGGCGCGTTCGCCTGCGCCGGGTTGAAGGGCCGGAAGGCGCCGGCGCGCGGCGGCTGCTGCTGCTGCTGCTGCGTATTCTGCTGCGGCGGGCCGCCGTACGGCTGGTACGGAGGGTTGTTCATGGCCGGGAGGCGACTAGCGCGGCGCTCGGATGCTACTTCGCCGTGCCCTCGACGCTTTCAGATATCGAGAGCCACGCGGCCTAACGGGAGGGGAACCAAAAGCGGGTATGTTCCCTTCTCAATATGCGGTAGGATCCGATTTCGCTTCAACACTCATCAAACATAAACAAACACACTCTACGAACTGCTCGACGCTCGCCATGGATCAAGAGAAGACGCCGATGCTGCTGGGGACTGCGACTGCTGCTCGTCACGACGCCGCGCTACGCAGTCGCCGCCACTTGCTGCTGGCAGTCGCGGGGCTGCTCGCAGCGCCCGTGCTGCTGCTCGCGACGGTCTTCAGCTGGAAGGGCACTGTATCACCGACGCCTGCTCTCGTCGAGGAGCACCAGCTGCCCACGCTCAACGTGGACGTCGCGCCGACGAACCTTCTGGCCAAGTGCGACGAGAAATTCTTCACGCAGACGCTCGACCACTTCGACGTCGGAGCCCCCACGTACCAGCAACGATACTTCGTGTGTGATAAGCACTTCCGACCCGGAGGCGTCATGTTCTTCTACGTCGGCAACGAGGCCGACGTCGAGCTGTACCTGAACCACACCGGGCTCATGTGGGAGAACGCCGACGAGTTCGGCGCCATGCTCGTGTTCGCAGAGCACCGGTACTTCGGCAAGTCGGTTCCGTTCGGCAAGGACGTGACGAAGCACATGCAGTACTTGTCCACAGAGCAGACGTTGGCAGACTACGCGGTGTTGATCACGTACCTGAAGAAGGAGTCGAAGCGCGATATCCCTGTGATTGGCTTCGGTGGCTCGTACGGCGGCATGCTGGGGTCGTGGTTCCGCATGAAATACCCTCACATCATTGACGGCGTTGTGGCGGGGTCGGCTCCGATCCTGTCGTTTCTCGGAGACGAAGTTCCGCTGGACAAAGGATCGTTCGAGCGTATTGTGACTTTTGATGCGTCCGAGGAGGCGGGCTCGGCTCCAAACTGTGCGTCGAACATCCGCCGGACGTGGCCGGCCATCAGAACGCTAGGGAAGACCGAGCAGGGTCGAAAGCAGCTCAAGAAGGCTTTGTCGCTTTGTGACCCTGTGAAAGTGGAGTCCGAGGAGGATGTGGACGGAGTCATGGACTGGGCCAAGTCAGCCTTCGACTACATGGCCATGGGGAACTACCCGTATCCGTCATCGTACATTATGAACGGCGCTAGTGTGCTGCCCGCGTACCCTGTTCGCGTGGCGTGTTCGTACGTGGCTGACGATTTCGCCGCAGATGACGACGTGGGTCTCTTGTCTGCCTTTTCCGAGTCCTTGGGCGTGTACTACAACAGCACCAAGGATCAAGAGTGCTATGAACTCAGCGCCTCATCCAACGAGTCTGCTCTGGACTCGGACTTCTGGGATTACATCTTCTGCTCCGAGATTTACCAGCCACAGAACGTTGACGCCGTGAACGACATGTTCTGGCCCGTGCCGTGGAACTTCACTGCCGACAATGAAAACTGCAAGTCTGAGTGGGGGATCGAGATTCGTCCGCTATGGGCCACGACGCAGTACGGCGGACGCAAGGCCCTCAAGGCGGCGAGCAACATCGTCTTCAGCAACGGGAACTACGACCCGTGGTCGGGCACGGGTGTGCTGCAGAACTACTCGGACTCTGTCGTCGCTCTGTCGGTTGAAGGTGGAGCCCACCATCTCGATCTTATGTTCAGCAACAAGCTTGACACGCCGTCGGTCCTCGCCGTGCGTGAGGCTGAGAAGCAGCATATGCACAAGTGGGCCCGCGAGTTTTACGGGCGCAAAGCGGTCACTGCCAGCGAGTGAGGAGGATACACGAAGGCGTGGAGGAAGCAGTTTGGTATGAGCAGAAACTTGGTCGTTCTGTACAAACGCAGCACTTGTCAATAGCAACAACCGCATGATTGATCAGCCTTGTAGCCTTGGGTTGGATGAATACGATACAGCTGGCAGACTCGCTTCAACATGACAGTGTCACGATGGCACATGCCACGCGCACACTCATCAGCCTGCGATGCAGACGCCGCGTGCTTTTCATTGCGCAAAGTTCTTGCGAGGTGAAGGATCAGAAATGCCAGCCGAAGAGAAGACTCCCATCCTGGTACAGCTGGATGAAGGAGGGTCTACTGCAGACCGACGCGCCCGCATAGGTCTCGTCGGCTTCGTCATGGTCTTTGGTGTTGTGCTGTCTGCTTTGCTGCTCATAGGCCTCCAAGACCCGAACGCATCTGCAAGCGAAGAGCTCCAAGAGAAGTTCCTTTCCCCAACTCTAGTTGACAGCGTGCTCAATGCTGAAGCGACAGAAACGAACCTTCTGACCCAGTGCGACGAGAAGTTCTTCACGCAGACGCTCGACCACTTCGACGTCGGAGCCCCCACGTACCAGCAACGATACTTCGTGTGTGATAAGCACTTCCGACCCGGAGGCGTCATGTTCTTCTACGTCGGCAACGAGGCCGACGTCGAGCTGTACCTGAACCACACCGGGCTCATGTGGGAGAACGCCGACGAGTTCGGCGCCATGCTCGTGTTCGCAGAGCACCGGTACTTCGGCAAGTCGGTTCCGTTCGGCAAGGACGTGACGAAGCACATGCAGTACTTGTCCACAGAGCAGACGTTGGCAGACTACGCGGTGTTGATCACGTACCTGAAGAAGGAGTCGAAGCGCGATATCCCTGTGATTGGCTTCGGTGGCTCGTACGGCGGCATGCTGGGGTCGTGGCTCCGCATGAAGTACCCGCATATTATTGACGGCGTTATTGCTGCCTCTGCCCCCATTTTGTCGTACTTTGGCGATGAGGTTCCTCATGACCTCGGAGGGTATTCGCAAGTGACGACTTTCGATGCATCTCCTGCGGCTGGATCAGCTGAGAATTGTGTCCCGAATGTCCGTCGGGCGTGGCCAGCGATGAAGGCGCTCGGTGAGACCGAGGACGGTCGCCGAACGCTGAAGCGAGCGCTCTCCCTGTGTGAAGACACGCCCCTGGATGAAGACATCGACGCGTTGATGGGATGGGCGAGAGACTCGTTCGACTCCATGGCCATGGGCAACTACCCGTACCCGTCGTCCTACATCATGAATGGAGTCAGCAAGCTGCCTGCCTACCCCATGCGTGTGGCTTGCTCCCATCTGCAAGACACGTTCGACGGCACCGAGGAGGGCGAACTGGAGCTGCTCCACGCGTTTTCGAAGGCAATCGGAGTGTACTACAACAGCACCAAGGACAAGGAATGCTACCAGCTGAGCGCCCCGTCAGCTGAAGACGCGGTAGACAGCAACTTCTGGGACTACATTTACTGCGCCGAGCTGTACGGCCCGACAACCACCGACGGGGTCAAGGACATGTTCTGGAGCGCCCCGTGGAACTTCACAGCGGACAATGCGAGCTGCCACGCGGAGTGGGGAATTGACGCTCGCGTCGCGTGGCCGACAATTCACTACGGCGGTCGCCGGTTCCTGGAGGTTGCTAGCAATATCGTCTTCAGCAACGGGGACTACGATCCGTGTTCGGCCACCGGCGTGCTGCAGAACTACTCGGACTCGGTGGTCGTCGTGCGCATCGAGGGCGGCGCCCACCACCTCGATCTCATGTTCAGTAACCCGCTGGACCCGGAGCCGCTCCAAGCCGCCCGAGCCACCGAGAAGCAGCACATGTGGAAGTGGGCGAACGAGTTCTATGCCGTGCTAGAGACCGAAAAACCGTAGGAAGCGCTGCAGATCGGTGTGCCTGTCACATGCACTGCTCGTCCACACTTTGCCTGGCTCCTGTGGACAGCCTAATTGGCAGTGCCAGGACGACGGGATCCGCAGGCATCACCAGGATCGCCGAGGCTTTGCTTGATGACGCCCTGCGGCTCATCGCTCTTCGCCGTGAGTTGTGCCGTCATCCTATCCCGACCTTATTTAACAAGGACAGCTCGCTTTAGGACGTCGCAGAACCTAGGACCGGACCTCCTTGCTGAGGCGGAGGCAGGTGAAGGAGCCAAGCGAGTCCTTCGACCTGTTACCAGAGCCACCTGATGCACTCTACGTTACTGTCGTCATGCTGGTCAATTACAGTGCAAAATATACTTTGTTGATAAATAGGGTGCGAGCTCTCGAGCTCGCTACATGCGCTAGTGGCGCTTTCCTTCCCCCTGTCATGTCCGGGGCTGCTTCTCCAGGCCCGGAACGTAAAAATCTACCGCTTGGAAGTGTCCAAGCGGTCCACGAACTTCTCGAGTCGTCGGCGACACGCCTGGCGCAGACGCTTGGCGGACAGGAGCTGCTTCCACGGGGCCTTCTTCTGCTCCTTGTTGTAGACCACCAGCGTGCCCGCGTACACCTGCTCCATCTCCTTGATCTCGCGGTGCGGGATCTCGGTTTCCGCGGGCTCGGCCGCCACCGAGCGCTCGTAGGATTGAGTGAGCTGGGCCGCGACGTAGAGCGCGTCTATCCAGTCTCGCGTGCGCTCGCGCTCGTAGGCGAAGAGCTCCATGCTCTCGCCGGCGGGGCCACGCGCGATGACGCCGCCAATGTCCGTGGCGCGCACGCCCGCGACCGCGATCTGCACGACGGCCACCACGTCATCCGCGCCCTTGGAGAGCCACAGCAGCTCGTTGCGCAGGCGCGCGTACATCTTGAGCCAGCAGTCGTCGCTGCGCTTCCAGTACATCCAGCCCTGTTCGCAGCACTCCTCGCCCTCGAGCTCCTCGTCCTCGTCCACGTCGTCGTAGTCCTCCATCAGCCCGCCGTACGAGCTGGAGGCCGTCGACAGCGACGTGAGCGAGTCCGTGGACCCCGACGCGGCCGCGGACGACGACAGCGACGAGAGCATGCTGATCGAGCGCAGGCTGCTCGTGGCCTTGCCGCACGTCGAGCTGACGCTCACGCGCTGCTGCTGCTTATGCCGCCGCGACGGCATCGCCGTCAACGACAGTCGCCGCATGCCTCGCTCCCTAGCGTGTTCTGATCGTCCTGCGCGGCGCAAATTGCGTTGTGATGATCCAGGGTGGGCCCAGACGAGACGAGACCTTGCCTGCGGCCAGTATAATGTTGTTCACGGGCGAAAACCGCCCAAGAGCTCCATTCAAGCTGACCAGCAGGAACACCCACCTCAGCAATCGGCGCCGTGGAAAGTCGAAGTCCACGTATGAGTCGTAGGCAAATGCGCCATGGCGCCATCGCAGCCGAGACAAAATATTCGTCCGTGGTCCACGTGTCATTAAATAGTGTTAATTATGGAAGTCTCGCTTCTTGGTGCGCTGTGCGCAGCACGGGATCAGACTGGCGGGTTCCCGCGCACCGCTCACCGCGTGGGCTGCACGAATTTCTGCCGCCAGCGCATCGCCATCCACTCGATGGCGGCCTTGTAGCGTGCGCGCTTGCTGGCGCGTCGGTAGGTGACCAGGCTGCCGCGGTAGGCGCTGTTGCGCGGGAGCCGCCGCGCCTCGAGCTCCGTCATGCGGAAGAACTGCGTGGTGAGCGCGGCGGCCTCCTCGAGCCGCTGGCGCCACGCGCCGAAGCTGGCCTCATCCAGCAGCCAGATCTCCATGTCTTCGCCGTTCGGGTCCACGAGCCGCAGCTGGCGCTGGCCGGACACCTCCACGCTCGAGACCGCGATCTGCAGGAACATGGTCCGGCTCGAGTGGTTGCCCTTGAAGAGCCACATGAACTCGTTGTCCAGCACGCCGTACACCTTGGTCCAGCAGTGCGCGTTGCTGGCGTCGCGCTGCCAGTACATCCAGTCCTCGAGCGTCTCGCCACCTGTCGAGAGCGACGGCGACGCCAGCATCGTGGCGCGCTGGGACGACGCGCTCGAGAGGAACGTGCTCGCGTCGCTGCCGATGAACGTGCTGGCGCGCTGCGCGCGCTGCTTCACGAGGCTGGCGAAGGAGGAGGAGCTCATGTTGCGCTCTCCGCTGACCTGTCACTCCGGATGCCAAATCGCGAATGCTTCACGAGCTGCAGGCCAGCCATACACCCGCCCGGCATCTGGAGATTCCTGCCTGTGAAACCACTAACCCCATTCTGAACTATTGATGATCCCCTCGGTGTCATATGCAATAGCACCTGTCCACATCCGATAACCTGCGTTAACGAAAAGGTCCATCATTATGCGTTTATAGATGGTAACATAGTCCAGCAAGGCTGGTGCTGCTTCGCGCCGACCTCTACAATCAAGTATATAACATCTGATATACGACGCGTCGACGCGCGAACAGAGAGCGGCTTCGTCACGCGTTGCGGTCGCCCGCAATTGGCTATCAGCGACCGGTTGCCGTTGACAGTATCAACTTGATACAGGACGCGGCACCCAAGCAGCGTTAAACAGCGCCGGCGGAGCTGATGGTGTGCTTCGCAGCATCAGCTCGCAGCTCGAGGACTCCAGCCGGAATCCGCGCGGACAGATCGTTTGCTAGGACAAGAATCTGGAAAACCCAGATTGCTTTCAAGCCGCTTGCTGTAATATACCACATGCACTGACTGACAACTTGCCACTGGCAAGAGGTGGCGACCGCGAGCGTGGCTGTTGCGCGATTGCAACGGCACCAGCCATCACGCCGCTCGTGAAACGCCGTTCGCCTGTGCAGATGGCAGCGCCGTCGACACTGGCGCAGCGTTGGCTGCTGTTACAGCAGTGCTGCCTCCGCTAAAAATAGTGCCGGCGTGTTCGCAATAAAACAGGAGGCGTCGGAGCGTCGGCGCCGGCAATGGTTATGTCTACACGGTGACACGGAATGGCGGGCACCTGATTGTGTATGGAGCCGTGGGCAACCAAGATCTGCAACTATGCCTTCCGCTGATCAGCGTGCGGCGACACGAACAGCTCCCTGATGAACGAGCGGCAAATTTACTCCGTATTGGCGTCCTGTGAGGCCCATAGCCTGTTCACGGGGTAATACAGAGTAATACAGTAGAATGTATAGAATACGAGACGTTGACGACAATGACGCCCACTATTATACAGTACCGTCGCCACTGCCATCACCAGGGATTCATGCTCTTTCATAAGACGATCACTCTCTACACGGCTGCCCAGACCTTTTACGGTCTCATCGACCGCTACATCACGGACGTTTACTAGTATAATTCACATGTATTACCCAATAAATCCGCTTGCGACTTGCTAACATGATCCTTCGGTTTCTTCTCCACAAATGCATAGATGAAAGAGCTAGAACTCTCGTCTCGTACCGGGTTCAACACCGGCGAGCGTCCTAGTTTAACATCTTCTCGGCAGCTTCAGGTATGAGTCCTGGATGCTTGCTGGGGTCGAACCATTGACGGATGAGGTTGTAGAACTCTTCCATCTGGCACTTGCCGTGATCGTGTAGCTGGCCACAGCCACGAAACACGAAGAAACAGCGGTCTGATGGATGTCCTCTCATGCCACACTTTTGACAGGTTAGACTCCTCCAACACCCGAGATCCGAGTGTCTGTGCGACCCGCAGTGCGAGCAACGTTGCGAGCCATCCCTGCCGAAGCGTGGACGGTGATCCTGCTGCTGCTGAGCTTCGCCTGGCGCATCGTTCGGACGACCAAGATCCGGGGCTCTCGATGGATCCGCCACTGCAGGCGCGTGAGGCTGATTACTTGCAGCTGCTACGTGCGCTCGGCGCTGTTCAGCTTCCGATTCTGACTCATCAGTGTCGCGGACTTGGACTGCCTGTACGGCACGCACTGGCGCTGGCGTCGCATTCAACTTGGGACGGTACGTGCTGGATCCGGTCGACTTCTTCTGCCGGGACTTCGCACGTTCACGCGCGCGGAGTACGTCTTCCAGCCGATCCGCATCGGACAAGCGTAGCAGCGTGAGCTGATCCGCGAGATCTGGGTCTCCCAGCGTCTCGATGAAGTGTTCCACGTGCTCGAGGCGGGCCTTCGCGTCGCCGTCCTTGATCTTCAAGCGAGCGCGCATGCCAGCGACATTGAGACGATGGAGGTACTCCGGTGGTGTCTCTTCCGATCGCTTGCGCGCGTGGTAGTACTGCCACGCGACCGAGACTCCAAGCCCACAGTACTGCGTCTGGAACTCCGGAGCAAGTCGATCACTTCGTTCGCGTGGATCGGCTCAACTGTCGGTACCAGTTTCTCGCCGGACCGGTAAGCAGATCCGCGAATGTGAGGCACTTTTCTTCATCCGTAGCTTGATCTTTCGTGAATGCAGACTTTACTTTACTGATCCATCCTCTTGCACGTTCTTCGTCGTGATCCTTGCCTGTGAATTCTTTCAAATCCGAGATGGCCGATATCTTGACACGTTGGACTGCCGATGAACCGGCCGGCGCGATCGCTGCCGCCGTCGTGGCCGTGCGTCTCGTGATTCCCATGTTGAGGTCATCCGGATCGTGCTCCCAGTTCTCGGGGTGATCTTGCGATCCCGCCGATTCCATGTCGGCATCTTGTTCTCCAGGATTAGGTGGAGATGGAGTCAGTCGTGGAACTCGAACCTCTGGACGCTCACTCAGGAAGCGTGACATAGCAGCTTGAAAGTATGTTTCTAGGCTGCTCGTCGGCTCCTGGGGAGGGCCACCGGGGGCGACTCGAGCTCTCGTCGGCTTCTTCACGCGCAGCGTTGGGATCTCATCTTCCAGTTCGTTCGCCGCGCGGGACTGCAGCATCGCAGCACCAGACGGTCCAAGTGGCATCCGTCGGGATTTTGACGAACTGTCGGATCCTGCTTCCGACGTGGCGGAGGCGTACTGGGACGATCCCGTGTGGTACTCCGGCGACTGGATGCGGGCAGCCTTGGACTCGGGCGTCTTGACTGCCGATCGCTCTCCCACGAGGGGCTTCAACAGGTTGAAGAGCGACCTGGTAGAGATCCTGATCGCGTCGAGATCCAACTTGAAGAGGTCGTTTGTGTCAAATGCTCCAGCCCTGATGCCGGCATCTTCCAGCTGACGCAGCAGATATATAGCCGCATCCAGCTTGTTCGTCGTCGACGACGGCGCCAACACAGGTCCGGCGAGGGATCCGAGCAGCTCTAGCTGCAAGATCCGCATCATTGGGTCCCCGCGCAGGAAGTCGTTCAGCTCCGTGCGCACGTACGTCATCTCCAGCTTAGATCGTGACCAAGTAGACTTCAATACAGCACGATCTTCGCCATCAGAATCGGACGTCTTCCTAGACGTAGCACCTGATGCCGCACGGGTGGTGGTGGATGAAGGTTCATTCGCTTTCGCGGCGCGTCGATCTCCGTCTTTCTCCGTCTGTAATACCACAACATGGTGTGAGTGTACGGTAGAGAGAGAAAGTCGATCTGAAATACAAAACTCGTATTTTCCTATTATGTCATACAACACAAACTTGTGTTCAGCTTCATAAAAAATCAGAGCTACTTCGGCCCGGAGGCACGACTTTGTCCGACCCATAGCGAACGAGTCAAAATAGCGTATGCCGCGCTGGCAAGCATACCTAGCCATCGAGAAGCAATCCATCTTGTCTAGGTGCTCATCGACTGGAGACCGGACTGATATATGAATACCAATCTGAGTGTTGCACAAAAGTCTTCCCTGGCCGACACGGGTAAAATCCAGGAAATATATCATTATTGAAAGGGTATCAAGTGCTGGCAAACTCATTGTACTCTCTTTTAACGTGCCGTTTGTACTCAAACCCGCTTTACCCGATGGTGCAGACGGTCAGATATGACAGGTATATGGCAGGAATCGGATCGCACCTACACTCTGAAATAAATTTCAGAGGATACAAATTGATTCCGAAGAAAAAATAACAGATTTGCATTTTTTATCTCGGAGTTTCACGTCGTAAATCAGCCCCTCGAAAATCCGTCGAGGTGGCAGTTCCAAGTTGGCGCCATGACTCGTACACTCGTTGCGCTTCTTCAAGGAGCTCGCATCTACGCATCTACGACGATCGTCGTGCAGCGAGGCGAGCAACGGTAAAAAAATCGTACCTACTGGTTTTGACACAACTAGCACTTCTTAAAACAACTAATTTAATTAAAATTAATTGTTTTGTTTTAAACCCTAGCATTTCTAAAATTGATTTCAGTAAAAACACAAGTAGATTCCGAAAAATACAAATCGCGTTGTATTTTGCTAGCTCGACGTAAATCAGTTCCAACAAGAATCCTTCAGTTCCAAGCTGGCACGATGACCGACCCGTACCCGCAGCCGCAGACGGCCGAGGTGCGCTTGCGCGTGCCGCTGGACTACGGCACGTCCTCGGCGGAGCCGCTCGGGCGCTGGGACTACGTGATCGTGTTCCCCAACCCGCCGAAGCACGTGATCGAGGCGAGCGATGAGCGCGACACCATCATCAAGCGGCTGCGCGGCGCCGGGCTGCGGCTGCGCCTCTTCCGCTCGGTGGGGAAGGAGCTCGTGTTCTGCAAGATCCGCGCGCCCGAGGAGCTCATGCGGCGCGAGGCCGAGGTGCTCAAGATGCACCTGCAGCTGGACCCGGCGGAGCTGCGCCGCGCCTCGTTCAACGGCATCCCGGAGTACGGCATCGCGCCGTTCCCGATCCGCGACGTGAAGCAGACGTACCGCTACTCGCCGTTCGACTACATCTTCGCGCCCTACTTCCAGGCGCGGGACTTGCAGCCCTTCTACAGCAAGAAGGGCCCCAACGGCTCCCTCTTCTCCAGCACCGACCGCATCGGACTCATCGAGCACATCATCACGAACCACCAGACAGGAGCTGGCCAAGATATTGACCGCCTGATCTACGAAGAAATCATTGTGGAGACCTACCCGTTGCACGAAGAGGAGGAGAAGATGGACCTCAAGGAGCACTGGATCGTGTGGAACATGTCCCCCATGAACCAGCCTTTCGACCGCATCTGCCAGTACTTCGGCGTCAAGGTGGCGCTCTACTTCCTGTATCTGGGGCATTACACCAAGTGGCTATTGTATCCGACACTGGTGGGCATCGTCACGGGCATTGTGAGCTACTCGATCCCCCACGACGACTACAACACCGTGTTCGCCTACATCTCGCCTCTCTTCGGCGCCTTCATGACGATCTGGATGACCATTTACCTCGAGAACTGGAAGCGGCTCAGCTCGCGCGAGACGCTTCGTTGGGGCACGGCACACTTCTCGGAGACAGTGAACCCGCGCCCGCAGTTTTACGGTGAACGCATCCCGTCGCCCATCAACGGCAAGTCCACGCGATTCTACCCGCCACGCGAAAAGCTCAAGCGAGTGGCTTACAGCTGGGTCGTCATCTCCTTCCTCATCCTGATTGTGTTCGTGATCGTGTCGTCGATTTTCATGCTGACGTACGACCTCACCAAGGGCAACGATTCAGACAAACTCGTGCTGGACGACTACAAGTACGGGTCGATTGTGTCCTCGCTGGCAAACGTTGTCCAAATCACCATCATGACCAAGATCTATAACTACGTCTCCATCGTGCTGGTGGACCAGGAGAACCACCGAACGGATATGGAGTACGAGAACAGTCTCATCGTCAAGACTGTGATCTTCCAGTTCGTTAACAACTACGCGGGTCTCTTCTACGTTGCATTCTTGAAGGAGGGCTTTGAAGGCTGCGACGTGAGCTGCATGCACGAGCTCGAGTACATGCTCGCCATTGTGTTCTGTTCTCGACTTTTCGTGGGCAACATCACCGAGGTGGCGATCCCACGATTGTTCGTGTACATGAGCAAGTACCGGCTGCTGGGCCACCTGGAGGACTACAAAAAGTCTGATGCCGAACGCGAGCTTTTCATGGCTCAGTACGACTGGCACGGCACCTTCGATGACTACACTGAGATGGCGCTCCAGTTCGGCTTCACGACCATGTTTGTGGTGGCCTTCCCGTTTGCGCCTCTGCTCTCGTACGTGAACAACTACTTTGAGATCCGCCTGGACGCCTACCGCCTCATTTTCGAGTCGCGCCGCCCGCGCCCGCGCAACGTGCGTAGCATGGGATACTGGTACCTGGTGCTGCAGGCATTCGCAGCCATCTCGGTGTGCACCAACGGTGCCGTTGTCATTTTCACAGGAGACTTCTTCAATCACCTGGAAACGTCGACCCGCGTGTGGATGTTCTCGATCTTCATCGGCAGCATGTTCCTGTTCAAGTACTTCCTCGAGGTCTGCATCGACGACGTGCCGGAAGACGTGGCTGTGCAAAAGTACCGTCAGGAGTACCTCATCAGCAAGTGCCTGTACCACATGCCCGACGACGACGTCAACTGCCCGATCGGCGACCCGGAGAGCATGCTCACCATTGACGACGAGGACTCCTCGTGAGCAGGATCGATGTGCACATAGCTTACGCGTTTAGCGGCCTCTATCGGAGCTTTCACAATGCGAACAGCTTTACCGTTTACTGCGAAACAATGCGGGGATATCGTGTTAGGTCTATCTCGATAACGCACAGAGTTACAAGAAGGCATCAGAAAAGATCATCAAGAAACTCGTGGATAGACTGCTGGCAGCAGTTTGTGATTTGGAGTCGAAGAAGGCGATACTAGTGCACAACATTCAGCAAGCTGCAATGGCTTCAACCGCAACAACATGTTCTGGGCCCTCCGGTGACATCGAATGAAGAATAATGATCACATCCAAGTGCGAGACCATTAGGGACGCAGTCGCCGAAGCAGTCGAAGAATCCGACGGACCAACGCCCCAGCGTGAGGCCGTTGCGGTCGGCGTCGGTGGCGCCTGCGCCGACCTCCAGCTTGTTGCTGTAGGCGGAGACGAACTCGTCCTTGGACGTCGACAGCTCGAACATGACGGGGAGCTGCTCAGGAGAATGTGTGTCCGAGTATCAGGTGAGCAGGTCAGTACCGACAGTACTATAGTACTCTAATACAGTTACTGTGAGTACAGCAGTTTAACATGTAAGTAACTACTACAGAGTGAACCGGAATTGCTAATATTGAAATAGTGCATCCGGTCGCTCCAATAGTACTGTTGGACAACTGCCACTATCCAGAAGCGCACATGGCGACCGGCTCAGTACCACCACCCTGGATGACAAGCTGGCAGCTTTTGGCGCTTGATTGCAAAACATCTTTCGTGATTAATGTCGTCTTCCTCTCCTTAGGCTGAGTTTGCAGCTTGCAGGCTACTACTATTCGCGCACATGTAGTAGTAATTTAGCATTACGCTGTGCTACTACAAGTAACATGTAGTACTGGAATCCAGTGGCGCAGTAATATTATGCAGGAGTATTTAAAAGGCCAGCTCGAATCTCGGTTCTGTCTTCGGCGAAAGAGTCTTCGCACAGCACGCACGCCGAGGGCGAGGCGGCGCTTGGAATTATCCCGTGCCAGGGGGCCGGTGATGCTCGGTTGGCCCTCCGCTGGATCCACATGAGGCGTCTGGTAAACGCGGACTCGGCACCGTCCGCTGCGGGGGACGGCGACGCACCGTCCAGTGGCCATTTCGGCAGAGAGGGCGCGACAAGAGACCGAGACCAAGACGCGCGATGTCCTACCGACGACAGGGAAGAAAAGACCGCGGAGGTCAACGGAGACGAGGAGTTGTTCGCCTCGGGGCACTTCCCGGTGGACGACGGGTCTTGGGACGGACTGGAAACCGCATACAACTTCCATCTGCAGCTCGCACCCGGCGCACAGGGCGTCTCGTGTCCAATCTGCCTACGCGTGACGCAATTTCCCGTCCGCCAGGATTGCGGCCATGTGCTTTGTTGGTCCTGCATGCAGCAGTCGCTCTCGTCGCTGGGCGACTGCCCACTGTGTCAAGCGCAGCAGATTTTTAAGGCCGGAAAGAGTGACGCTACTCCAGCACCGGAAACGGAGCATCGCCCGATGGGGTTCTCGTACGCTGTTGCGGGGCAAGACCTCCACATGCCAGTAGGGTTTTGATGATATGTGTTTTGATACTGCATGGTAGTTTTTCTGATGGTTGTGGGGATTTCTTCGTGCTTTGCCAGATCTCATCGGTAGGCATGCTGTCGGGGCCGTACCAAAGCGGAATCCTTCAAGTAGACCAAATGCACTACACCAGCAATACGACCACCACAGCTGTATCTACGGGTTATGACGCCAGTAGAGGGCACCATGACCTGCTGCCGAATTCCAGTGATGTACCTCTACAACTGGACAATCTGAGCGACTTGGACGACGTGATCGACCTCGATGACCTGGTATCGTCAGACAGCGAACGCCCTTCACCTGCTGTCGCCGCAAGGACGTCAATTAGTGGTAACTTTATTCCAGGACCTGTGCGGCACCCACGGATGTCGCTTAGAAAGATGAGTAGTAGCTCCTTTGGACAGTCTTCGTCGACTGGAGAGACAATAGCCCAAGCGGTGCCCAGAGTGACTCGACTTCCTGCTAGCCAAGTTGGCAAGAGGAAAGCCAGATCGCGTAAGATTAACCGCGAGGAGCTGTCGATTGCGCACATGGAGTGGGAAACGGTGAGATCAGAGGGCACTCCACCGGACCAGCGATACGACTGCGGACTGGCCATCTATGGTGGTGTCCTGATTGTCGTAGGTGGCATCGTCGGCAAGCTCCGGCTGAACGATCTGCACGTGTTAGATCTCGCAACGCAGCCGCCACCTCGCTGGATTAAACCGCCGATCAGCGGTACACCACCACCGTCAGGTAACCTTCTCCAGATATTCGTCATTCGTGACGATTTATATGCGATCGGGGGCACTATCGATGGCAAATTCCTCACGGAGCTCCACCGGCTCAACCTCAGTACGTACTTTCATGCAAGTCAACTCGAGTGCTTGTTGTATTGTGTTTTCACGAGTCTTACAACCATGCTTGAAATACGCTTTCCGTAACGCAGAGTCTGGAGAATGGAGGTGGGAAAGGCTGGAAGTTGCTGGAACACCGCCATCCATGCGTTACTGGTACTCGCTGATAGTATTGCAGGGCATGGCCATTTTGTACGGAGGTTATGGCCACCCCCAGCGGCTCAGTGATACGTTTGCGCTTCGATTTGGTCGGTGCTGTGTTGTATGTGTGATGAATATTGCCCGTCTAACTCTTAATTTGGTGATGTGGTGCAAGTAGATTCAGAGATTCCGACATGGACAGAGCTTCAACCTCGCGGTGACATCCCTGGACCGTCATCGACGCACTCTGTGTGCGTTGTCAATGACCGTATGTACATTTTTGGAGGATACGACGGCAAATACCGTCGCGGTCAACTTTTTGCTTTTGAAATCGGTAGGTTTGTGCGCAGATGTTTTGCATCTTGATAACTTTTGAAGCTAACTCTCCCATTTTGCACAGAGGTCGTGTCAAATGAACACATCGGGTGTGTGTGGCGCAAGGTGGAAACGCAAGGACACGGGCCTGCATCACGCTACACGCACTCGGGCGCCAGCATCGGCTCTCAGCTGATCGTGTACGGAGGCAACACTGGGTGCTTGAAAGGTGACGCGTACGTGCTGGACCTCGAAAATGGTACGTCGTCGTCTACTGTACGAAGACCACCAGCAGCTTCTCATGTGCTAAAAGGTTTGTACTTCCTCTTTCTTGGCGCAGACGAAGACGTCCCGACCTGGAAGCTGGCCAAGTGCGACCCTCCATTGACCCGTCGCGCTTGGCACAGAGCGGTCGTTTACAACGGCGCGATGTACGTGTTCGGGGGGCGCACAGCCGAGGGCAACGACAACAAAGTGACGCGAGTAGCTTTTCATGCCTCGCCGCCGTAACAGATTAATGAAAACGCGGATAAGTGAGTGTTAATTAACTTAGAGGTTAAGAGTAACTTACCGGTAATACTACCGGTAATAGAACCGGTAACATTACCGGTAATAATACCGGTAGCAACTACCGGTACCATAGTGGCCCGGCCAACGTGAGGCAGTGAGGCGATTGAGGACGGCGAACGAGGACGAATACGCCTCAATGAGGGCGGCCTCCGTCCTCAAGTCCTCGAGCTGACGCGACTGGCGACACGAAAAGCCCGGAATCCTGAACAGCTCCAGGCTCGAAAGACAACGTGTCAAAAACACCAGCCACTACATAATCGTATCCATCATTACACAAAACACCAGCCATTTCGTACATTCACGCTACATTACTGTATCACCACTCGTGTGGAGAAAGCAGCACAGCCAATCACTACTCCACCACTCACAGTTGCCTACTGCGTAGCCCCATGACCCTTAACCAATCAGCAGCAGCAAAAGCCTGCATTTCAGCCAATCGTATTCCGCCAAGTGAGGTGTTATTGCTCCCCCGTGTCACTTGAGAACTGCCTAGTACACGCTCGAGTTCCCTTCTGCAGCCCACTCTCCGCTCTATCACCTTCACCACCATGCCCGCTACGATGCCCAAGCAACCCTGGATATATCTGGCCCGCGCATACCCTGCGGCGGACGCCGACATGCTGGTCGAGGCAATGAAATCCTCTCGAGATCGGTGTTCCGAGCCTGGATCTGGCGGCGGAGGTCGTCGATGAGTTCCTGGGAAGAATCAACTCGGCTATTTGCATGCCGAGTCGCCTCACGAACTTGACACTCCAGGCGAACCACATTCTTACGGAAGGAAGAGATCAACTCCGTGTTACGGAGTGCGTTCTTCTTTCATTCATCACGTTCCCACACGACGACCGCCAAATCTTGTTCCAAACGAGCTGAGCTGGCAAGAGCCGAGTCCATACGCCGAGTCAGAGCTTGGTTTTCTCGACTCAGCTTGCCGGCCTGAACACGGAGCTCTGCGAGCTCTTGAGAGGAACCTGGCGGAGCAGGAGAAGCAGTTTGAAGCATAGCTAACAGCTCACGGGGCGAGTGAGCAGAGAGAAAGTCACGCCGAGAAGCGTAGTCGGTTGGGCAAGGGGCCCGGAGGAGTGCGTACGCCACTAGCCGAGTCCGATCCAAATCCTCCAGTGAGCGATCCACGTCACGAGCTTGGAGTCGGTTCCACAGCTCGGTGATAGACGAGGGTGGAGGAAGCTCGGAATCTGCCAACTCGGCTGAGCTATGCGAGTTATCTTCCATTTCAGGCTGTCGAGACTCAGCTAGAGGCGACTCTGGGTTTGGATCTTGGGTCTTGGACTCAGCGAAGCTTGATGGAGGGACCCCAGCTGTCATCAAACCATCCGGACGGAACCCCGCTGGAACGGGGCTCTTCGGAGGACTCGGCATGGGTGTGCGGAGAGGCGAGTACGCTTCACTCCGCGCCGGCGAGGAACAAGGCGACTCAGCCTGTGCGTCGTCGACATCAGGAGAACTCGACGACACCGGTTGCATGGCGGGATCGTCCGTCCGACGCCTAGTTTGCCGGACAGGATCCGTAGGAGACGGAATCTCGGTCGTGCCCGAATGGAAACGTAAAATAGAGCGTGGACTCGGCTCTGGAGGCTTGGCTGGTTGAACTCGGCGCTTGCGAGGGTCACGTGATGAGGCTTCGGCTCGATCCGGACTCGGCGACAAACGCTGCAAGAACCCGTCGAGTTCTTCGGGACTCTCGAAGAGCGGAGCGTCGGGGAATTGAGGACCAGCAGCGACACCAATCGCGGGTGCCTTTAGACGCTTGCTGCTCGGCACGCTACAAAGCGGCGGATACCCGGCGAGAGGTGCGACTTGATGGTGAACAACAACTAATTAGACTCAGCTGATATCACGATACCGCATCAACAAAGGATCATACCTGATGAGCCGGTGAATCAAGGGACTCAGCCGAGTCAGCCGGAAGCGACTGCGAAGCTGCGGAGTCCACGCATCCATCCTGGTCGTTGGAGCTTGTGAGTCCACTCGGCGGGGAAGAGATTCTCGCCGAGTTATCCGTACCAACGCAGCTGGGCCATGGATACTCGGAGAAGCAGACGCGGGTGAACTCCGCCGCGGTGGATAATCACTCCCTGCCTCGCCGGAAGACGTGGTGATGTCGACCGCGGAAGTGGCTGAAGCCGCTGAGTGCGCCGACCGAGAGGAAGCGCTCATCAGCGCTGACGAGCTCGGCTGGGTGTTGGACTAAAAGCTAGGCACAAGACCCGAGAAGAACAAACACCGAGATTAGACCAGGACCAACAGCTCGAGCAGACGGCAGCAGAGCTCACCTTCTCGACGGCGATGGAGGTAGTAGCGCGAAGCTGCTTAGCGTGGCGACGATATTATGGTTGGAGTGCGTGTGGCAAAGTGACAGGAAAGGGGTCAAGTCACTTACAAGCTCGGATCGTGTCATGACCGGCAGTTGTGGTGTAGTGGACGTCAAATTTGGTGGTCCACTCGAGAACTGGGACATAATTGGAGCATTTACGGTACTGCCCGCCGAGTTCCAAAACTCGGCGAGCCGCTGAGCCCGAACTCGGCGATCTAATACGGGCAGAACTCAGCTAACCAGCTGAGCGGTTACTAGGAGAGCTCGGCGAGGAGTCGGCCGAGATCCGAAACCACTTCATTTCATTTGATATTTGTAAAGGACTATAGTAAGCATTTGGAGGAGCTCTTGAGAACTCCCGGAAGATATAAGATAAACAGAGCAGAATTTTCCTAGTCCAAGACAAGTGTACACTCTCCGGTAAGTCCCTACACGGGCAGGATTATGTCTGCCGTTGACACCCGAGAGGCATAGCTTGTAGGGTGTTGACTGGTAGCGCCAAGATATCAAGGTCGACCCGGGGAAGGGCGTGTCTCGCCAAGCGCGAAGGAACAAATCTCGCTGAGTCCAGCGAGTCGGTACACCGTACAGCCCGGGTACCGTTAATCTTCCAGCCGAGTAGCCTTTGCACTCGGTGACCCGTAAAAGCGTTAGCGCGCCGTCGTCTATCCTTTGGTGCACGGGAGGAACGGAGGCAGCTGAACTCAGCTGACCTCCGGAGTGATTGGCTTGGTTGCCAGGTCTCGACGTAGGCGAGACACCGCTGTCCCGGAAGAGCCGAACCGCTGGGGACAACCCAGCACAGGCCAACAAGCGCCGACTAACTCGGCGATTGTTGTGTTTGTTGTTTGGATCCACATCTGACGACTTTGTGGGTTCTGCATACCACACCAACAACGCGTACCGAACCATGCACCCTGCCTACTCCCACATTGCCGCTGCCAACCTTCTCGGTAACGTCAAGGTTCTGTTTGCCGTTGGCGTGAGGCTGACGCTGAGGTGTGAAACCAGCCTGTGTGTGGTTTCAAGGTGTACAGTACGAGCAGACTGCCATGTCACTCAGACCCTCGAGTCGAGGACGAAGCCGACGATCCAACCGAGCCGGCCGATCCTGAGGCCGAAGCGGAGTCAGAGCGGATATCGGACTTGTTCAGAAGCATACTCACATTCACGTAGCTCAGGCAATGCTGGCCACGGTGTCTGCGGTAGGCTTGGCCTTGGCGAACTACAGGAAGTCCGAGTTGTACACACACTCTCCGCCGATGATCTCACCGGCGTCGTCCAGCTCAAGGATGGAGTAGTATATAAGTAAACGCCCGTGGTGTAGCGGTCGATGAGACCGTAAATGTCTGAGCTGCCTTGTAGAGCTTCTTCTAGAGTGATCACGAGCTCGTTTTCAGCCAATTGAGGAGCGCAAACTTGGCGTCCGACACAGTGTCTTACGTTTTTACAATCAATGGCCTTTGTAGCCATCTACATACTGAAATCAAGATCTCACCAAATTGCAATTCTGACCCCCCCACACTTTCCGGTACTGTACATAAGACCAATCACACTATACGTCTTCAACGTACCGTATCAACCAATCAAAAGCCAGGACGCGAGCTCTCTACGTCACCTGCCCACTTTCCATCATTCTGGTTAGGATGCAGCGCCTCCTTCGTTGGCCGGAGCAGCGGAGTCCTTCAGGATGGCGGATCTTGGTCTCCCTGGCGTTGCTGTACAGCGTAGCAGCTACTGCAACGTCCCAGAGTGCAAGCGCCAGTGGCAGTGGGGGCGCTAGCGTCGAGTTCTCGTCCCTCGGCGATGGGTCCGGGAGCCGATGGCAGCGAGAACAGGCAGCGGCAGACGCAAAGGAGGTTCGCTTCCCCAGCGACTCGGAGACGGCGGGCGGCGACATGAGGACGGCCTCTGGTGTTGCGTCAAGTGACGGGAACGCCGACGAGCTGGAGATCGTGGCCTCTCCCGTCGTGACGCCACCCTTGCTGGTGCTGAAGCAGATGGAGGCGGGTGACGTGTCCTCCAGTACATCTACGGCAAAGAAGGCGTCCAGCAATAGTGCAGCTTCTCAAGATGTTTCGAAGTCGAGTGAGGAGAAAGTGCCGCGGTCGACGGAGCCGACGGAGGAGCTGCATGGCGTTCCGTCGAACCCCAGCCTTGTGAACGCCGTGGCGTTTGATGGTCGGGCTGCGGTGACTTGGAAGGCGCCCGATGACGATGGATTGGATCCTATTGTAACCTACGAAGTGGGCTGGTTCGATGAAGAAGACAGCGTGCTGGTGGGCACTCAGAGAGTTACTTCGTCGTCCGTGAGCTTTGTTGGTCATGCTGGAACGAACGCAAGTGCTTCAATTGCTGCGGCGGAGGTGCTGCCGACATCTACTGTCGTGGAGCCGCTGGTGAATGGTCGCTCCTACACGTTCAAGGTTCGCGCTCAAAACGTAAACGGATATTCGGTGTGGTCAGCCAAGTCTCTGGCGGTGAGCCCACTTCACCCTCCTGATCTCTGCGAAAGACTTTCGTGTTCAGGTCATGGAACCTGCTTCCCGAACTATCATAACGACAGATTGGCCCCTTTGGGGAAGAATCGACAAAAACGTGAATTGGTCGCTCCTAACTGGAAAGACAACAGCACTGCAATTGACGAGTACTCGTCAGATGCCGTGTGCATTTGTCGACCAGGCTACAGTCCTCCCGATTGCAGTGCAAAGAATAGCGAGGAGTCGGCTCGGTATGTGTGGCAAGTCACACAATGGAGCGGGTGTGATAGCGGTTGTGGTGGTGGAAGGCGATCGCGTGAGGCAGTGTGCTATGACATTGGTACAAATCAAAATGCACCCTCGGAAGACTTTTGTACAGATCCGAAGCCGTCCGTCACAGACATTTGCAACGGAATTGAATGCGGTTCGAAACGGGTTGTCGTAAGGTACGAGGTTGAAATGAGCTACGACGAAGTGCTGTTCTCCCCCACGGCGCGAGAAGCCTTTGAGCTTGCGTTCACGACAGAAGTTGCGTCTGCACTGCAAATCCCACGCTCGCGAGTAGAAATCTCGGCACTTGAACGCGGCAGCATTGTTGTATTTTTCCAGGTCCTGCCAGCGTCGCGCGTCGGGGAGAAGTCGCTCAACGATATCATTGAGAACTTGCAGTATCAACTGGGCAACGAGACAAGCCCCTTACGATCTACGGGAACGTTTGCGCGGCGTATTGAACCCAACGGTGCCAAGTTGAGTTTCTCCATTGCTGATCAGACAGTGGCAGGGGGTGCCGAAGACATTTCTATTGCTGGGCTTATCGGAACGATGTTCGTGCTAGCCTTTTTCGTGTCGATGTTTGGTTGGTCCCTGCGTCGCCGTCACTACCGTCTTCTGAAGGATGTTGACGAACAAAAAGAGAACGGGTTGGATGCGCGCACCACGGATATGGAAGCAACTGGTGGCGGCATGAAGCGCATGAACATTAGGAGTACGACATAACAAATGGCCAATACAATTTAAATGTACCGTCATTTTGTGGACAATTGATTCAATGAAGCGGCTACTGGCTTGGCGGATCGCCTTCAGTAACTTCAGTAATGCACGCCCGGGTAAGATGAAAGGAAGGAAGCAGCACGGGTGATATCTCGTAGAGTTAGGGTGATGCCTCATGAGCTTCACCTGGGCACTTTTGTCGAGTTACTTGCGCGAGCGCTCGACCAGCCCGACGTCCTCGACGAAGTCGAACTTGCCCGACAGAAGCCGGTTTCGATACGTTTCGAGGTACTCCAGTAGTGTGGGCGCGAGCGGCCGGTCACCCTTGCCGTCTTCACTAAACTCGAAAACCGCGTTGCTCGAACCAGAATCCGTAATGAGAGCCCCTCCATCCACGTTTGCTGCAAACGGGATTAGTGAAGATTCCCATCCCTGGACAGACGCAAGCGCCTCCGCCTTGTTGATGATATCCTAAAACAAGGTTAAGTCATACAGCGTTAATAAGCCGACGTTGCGTACAGTTACCGCAGCTCTGTCCGTACGTCTGCCGAGAGCGACTGCACATTCATGGACACAACAAGGAACCGTCAGAAACAAACCAACAAACACTAAACAGCAACAATTATCGACCTCCTTCCTACCTTGTAGTCGTCAAACCAGATTCCGCCACTCTGCGTCCTCAACAAACTGCGCAACTCCTACACAGAGCCGGAACGTGAGATGCCACGCTAACGACCTTCAGCTTCTCGAGACGACCAACCTCCGGGACCTCCGTGCCCAGCGTCTTCTCCAACTCCTCAATAGCTACCCCCAGCAATGCAATTCAGCCTTCCAATTGAATCCTCCAAAACTTATCAATGCCATATCCGTGCGGCTCTCCGTACCAGCATTCTTCTCCACTGCGGGCTCGAGATCCGCTTTGCGCTGGAACCAGCTCACGATGTCTGTCCACCCACACCAGTTGTTCAACACCGCAACTGCGTCCGTACTCCGCGTATCTCAACATTACCGCGAATGCACTGGTCCCTCTCATCCACGTCCATCGCGCCCTTGCGCGGGTTGCCTTCCGCTACGACCTGCACCCCTGACATCCTTTGCTCTCTCGACTCTTATCGGCAATGAGATCTTGATGGCGGCGAAAGGGTGCACTCACTGATTGGCTGGTGTCGGCGATGTGCACCACATCATTCGTGTCCACCACACAACGAATTCCGCACTCGTCAATGCTAATGGAAGCTGAACACGAGGTGGCGTCGGCTGCAGAGGCCCCCGTGGCCCCCGAGGCGTACCCGAAGGTGGTGGAGCGTCTTCACCAAGTGACTGCGGAACGACAGCGCTGGATTGCCAAGCGCGAGGCGGCTCTAGCGCGCCAAGAGCTGCTGTTGGAGCTGCTGCAGCTTCAAGGTCCCAAGAACTCGAACACCAAGCAAATTGCGCTTCAGAAGGCGGATAACGAGGCAGAATTAGCTAAAAAGGAGGAGGATAAGGCAGATAAGGCTGCATCTGCGACGCTGGCTCGGAAGAAGGAGATGAAGGAGCTGCTGGCGCGAGCGGAGTCGGCTCGAGAGGTTCGTTCGATGCCTTCACTCCTGGCTTTTAGCAGATTCAGGGACTAACGGAGCTGACTTTATCCCATGTGTTACGACTGCAGAAGCAGCAGGCGGCGGCAACGGTACTGGCCAGGAATCTGAAGCAGCTGCAGGCCAAGCGCAAACGAGAGGAGAAGGAAGCGGGCGTGCAGCCAAGGAAGAAGGCCGGCATGGGCAGTAAGGAAAGTGCTGTAATTGTTGCTGCTGTACCTGAGATGCATCCCTGTAAGGAACTTCAATGAGTTTGCTTTGAGTGGGTTGTAGCCGAGGACTGACGAGTGTATTGATGTGGTTTTGTTTGGTTGACGCAGTTGCTTATGCGCCGGATCTGGATGTGGGGACGGCGGAACAGGCTAAGGCTGCATGCTTTCGAATCGCAACGCACCATCTCGCGCAGACGGGAACGGTAATAATATGTGTTATTGGTGATAACGTTGTGTGTGTTGGATGACGGCTAATGATTTGGTATGCGAAATGCTGATGTTGAGAAGATGATGTCGAGAAAGAAGCTGGAGCAAGCGTTCAAGACTTATACTGGCAAGGTGCTGGATGAAGTTGTAGACTGGCCGTTGGTGGAGCTCGCCTTAGCGAGTTTGACTGAGCAGATTGTTCCTCCGTCGAAACTGAGCACTCGAAGACGAGCTGTGTGCTGGCAACCGGGGCGCCAATTCTTGAAGACACCAACATTTGTTTCTTCAAATGCGGGTAAGCTCAATTCATGCTTCTCATAGGGGCTTGTTTGGTCTAATAGCTGTGGTAATTTCCTGTAGGTCGAATCCAGTCTTTGATTGAGCTCGAGAAGGACGTTGTTGTTGCAGTTTGTGATTCGCTGCAGGTGTCTGATAACCGAGACCTCAAAAGTACAACATTCATCAGGAGGCGTCGACAAAGGCAGTTTTTGGACACCTTGCTGGCTGATGGTGCTACAACACCAACACTTTCAGCTGTTCTTTCTGCTCGTGTTGGGGTAAATTTGGTGAAGCCGACAACCGACAACAATTCGAGGATTCCATATCGGTCACAAGGACAAATGGTTGGTGTTTTTGAAAAAATGGAGAGGTGGCTGAGCGAGCAAGCTGAGATAAGTGAGCCGCACAGCACTTTTTATCCAAGAGTGGATGGGCTTGATGGGCCTGGTAGAGCTCGTCAGCATTTCTTCTCGTTAAAATACGCCAAACCGTTTTCTGTCTCAGACGATTCGGTTGTAAGACAACTGAAGGGATCTTCACTGAACAATACAGGTTCGAAGAGGATTGATCCCATGAAGTACGTAAGCTGCTGAGTATGTTGCTAATTATTTATGTGCAAATTCTAACGCCGCAGCATGTTAAATTTTTTCAGAGTGCTGTGCCATTACGAGCTAAATGGCGTTTGCAACGACAACAATTGCTCCAATTATCACCAGAAAGACTACGAGCCCGTCGTGAGCGAAATGAATAACATCATCAACGATTGCGCCGATGAAGATGCAGATGCTGATGGTGCAAGAGTGCTCAAAACGGACGAGATGGATCAGCTGCTGGTGGTGTTTGCTGAATTTCGTGGGCGAATTATGAAAAAGTGGCCCGTGATATCAAGTACTCAGACATCTTCAACGGTAAGTGCTAGAATTTTTCCTGAAGGGTTTTGCAAATCGGTACGGTACTTATGCTTCTCTAAATGTAGGCAGGAGAAACAAATAGCGACAAAAAAATTGCCGCAACAGACGTGCCTTCATATAACGGAGCCGATGCAACTGTGCCCGTGGCACAAGATGTGGAGGGTGAAAAAGCAGAACCCGAAGAAGACTTTGGTGACTTCATTTTACTTGATACTCGAGAAGAGCTTCCTGAGACCAGCGATGCTCGTTACTTCGACGATATTGACTCCAGAAAGGCGTATGGTGACATGCTGCAAGCAAAAGTGGAGGAATATCCAAGTGATACAGATGCATGGCTCCTTTTCGCTATTTATCAGCTTGAACTTGAGGTTGGGCTGAGGTATGTATTGTCATCGGCGAAAATATCGTGCTAGCGGCTGCATTTTGGAGACTAACACTTCATCACGTTTGTTGCTCTACAGTGATGAAGCTGTGAATTTATCTGACGATGATCGCCTTCACCAGCAGCTCCTTTATTTATGCAAGGAACTCAACTTGAATTATCGGTCTGGCACCTCTCGCACGTTGGCAATAGAGGAAGCAAAATTGAAACGGTGCCTGCACACGCTTTCACGAGCTTTAGAAGTCGAAGAAAACGCGTATTGTGAGGCGCTTTGGCTGCTGTATCTTCGTTTATGTAGACAAGTGACCAACAGGCAGACGGAAATCGACATGGTAGAACAAGGTGTCCAATTTCTGCCAAATTCTCACGCGCTGTGGCTTCATTATATTTCGACGTACGACTTCGACTCAGTGGGTATGGTGGAGGGGATCTATTGGCGGCTTCTTGAGCATCTTGCTCGAGAAAATTCGGCTGAAGATGGATCAAATACCTCCAAACCGACTCCGACGAAGGAACTATCAATTTTATTGACGGCGATAAGCTTTCATCTTTGTATGAAGCTGTGGCGTGCTGGGGCAACAAATCGAGTTCTCGAGTTTCTTTCAGCGTTGTTGCAGTTTGGTGACATGTCTTCGGAGTTTGCGTGTTGTAGGATGGTGCGTGGTCGATTACGCGACGATGAGCTGATAGCAATTTGCTTATCGTTTGCTCATGTTCTGCTTTTCGAGGAGCTACCTGGACTAATTGAACATTGGGTCGCTGCTAGTAGTTATGAATGCATTCCAGTCAAAGGGTTGGTGTACACTGCTGAATCCTTACGTCGTGGCAAGTGTGACATCGAAGGAAATATGTTTGCTCGAACATTGGCGTCGTATGAGCTTGCTTTTCAAACGCTTCAAAATGGGTGTGATATGACGCAAGATGCCGGAAATATTATTTTGAACAACTGGATGCTTGTGCTTGCATTTCAAGCCGAAAGTAGCAAGAATGACGAGCCTTTAAGAAGATTTATGGAGGAGAAGCTTGACACATTTCAGCAGTATTCTGGCGCATCTCTTGTCGCGGCGCAGTTAATGGGATTGAAATCTTCTGGTGAGCAAAGGGCCCATCAACTGATGCTTTCAATGATGAACCGGAGCTCAGACACCCATTTCCCGGAAGCTCTACATCATTATCTATTCGCGTGTCGCCAGTCTCCAGCGCTTGTGGATGCTTTAGATAAGACGTTTCCGGACGTAATGGAGCGCCTGGCAAGCTTTTTGGATGTTGACATCGATAAGGTGGAGAAATCGATCCAATATATCATGCACGATACTAGTAATATATCCAAGTCACGTGCTCTGAAAGCGCTACTGGAGGCCTTACTGGCTGCGTGGATGGATCAACTTGCTCAACCCCGAGGATCTAAGCAAGATCAGTTCACGGTCAAACAGACACGATCCCCAGCAGATATTTATGTGGTTTTGGATATCTGTCATTTGATGGGCATTTTGCTGGAGCCCTCGGCCGCCGTTGACGGTATTCAAATAGCCTTGAGCTCGTCAAGTTTTGGTGCTTTGTCGCTGGAATCTCGGCAGCTCGCGTGGATGCAACGCTTTGTGTTTCAAGTGGATCTGCTACAGCAAGAAGATTCAGGCAGTTTATTATGGAAAGAGCAGCAAGCGAGATTGACTGGACTGTTTCGGAAGTACATGCTGGAAATGAGTGTAGAGGCTGAAATGGTGCGCCAAGTTTCGAGACGGATTAAGCTGGACATCGCTAGAAATGCAGTTGCTGACGCCGTGTGCGATTGTCTGTACCCAGAACGAAGTCAAATCGTCACTTACGATGTGAGCATGGAACTTTTCCGGCTGTGCTCCGCCGCAGTTGCTAGATCAGAGAAGGCTGCATTTTATGCGTCATTCACTGATGCTCTAGCGCTATCGCCAGTGTTCTCCCTTTCCTTTTCAGGTATACTTTCTGTGCGTGATATGTGTTAAGAGTTCGCTCACTTACTAACATACTTACTCGTGCACCATCTCAACTTGTAGACACTGCTAATCATGAATGGGAACTGTTGGCCGCACGAGCAAGCTTAAGAAAATGCCTCGTTGGAGCGAAGGCGCAACATCCTCAAATACTACAAGCCTTGGTTGCTGTGGAGCTGCGGTTGAGAAATATGAAAGCGGTATCCGGCCTACTTGAGAGTGATATGCAAGCGAACCCGTTGCTTTTGGAGTCTTGGCGTCTCGTTGTGGGCCTGGAAGTTTTGTTTGGAGAAAAGTTAGACGAGAGGTCGAAGACAATCGCAGAAGAAATGGAAAAGAGACAGCTGGTGCTTGCATGCAACACATTTGGTGATGACAAAATGTCGGATCAGGAGAGCATGCCAAGAATTGGAAGTTTTTAAGCCTCGACGTTTCGGCAAACATCTTCGCGGCGTGGGGGATACTGAGACGCAGTTCGAGAACGTGTCGGCGTTCATGCAGGAGAGTTTCTGCTCGATTGATCTGCTGGAGCGTCAGTAGGACTCGTGCTGGTTCCTCAAGCAGCCATCAGCCAACATTAACAGCCGCGTCTATCGAACGTGTTCGAGCCTCGTGGAGGCCGCCAAAATACGCTTGTCCATTCGCGAGTACAGCGTCTCGCAGACCACGCTGGACCAGATCTTCAATGCGTTCGCGAGTTAGCAGGATGTGGGCGAGTCGGTCTCACCACGCCGACGAACAGCCCAGGAGGTAGCAGCTTCGGGTTTGTATTGCCTACTGCGTCATTAACCATACAGTATGTAGTAGGAAAGGCAGCAATACATCATCATCTTCATTCTTTGGATTGATATGGATCAACACATGGGGTAGAAGCAGCGGCCCGCAGTGTTCGTGGTGAACTCAGTGACAACCCGACCAGGGCAAAAGACGGAGCAGGAAGTCTCGCGCAATGGCTCGAACTTGGCAACATATCGGCAAGGCGAAATTTACAATGACGCTGGCGTCTGAAGGTAAGACGACCCCCAATGTCAGTAGAAGCCACATCGGCACTGGTTTCACAGCACCACACAATACTTGCTGGTGCTAGTCCCTAGTGCTTTCCTTACCAGCAAAGAGCTTGCGCACACAAATGCTTCCAAGTAGATGATACCGGTGAGTTCAAAAATCAGGATTCAGTGATCCTTCATATTTAAGGAAGTCTACGTTTCGTATTTGCTGCACACAAACACTAACTGCCCACTAATAGAACAGATCAATTCGTACGCCTCTAAAAAATGCCGGAGAACGATGTTCCCGAGCGAAGTGTGGGTCAGTTTTCCCGATAATACATACAGTTTACACAACCGTCAACTCAGAATACTTACTACGGTTTAGCTGAACTACGTACTCCAATCTCATTTACTCGTTACTTGGTACATTCGGTGATGGTCTCAACGGGCATGCCGGCGTATCTCTGGCTGAAAATTGGTCCGTAGTTATTGCTGAACGCGAAGATTGCCGATGTAGCCTCGACGACACTGCCCGCCTAAATGTCGCTATAGTGGTGCCAGTTGTCGATGGACCGCGTAATGCAAATATACACAACTACCAGTAGCGGGACGCAGCAAAGGAACATCATCACGGACTTCTTGCCGCCTCGCAGCATAGAGTTGCAGCGACCCGCACAGTTGAGACGAGATCTTCCTAGCAGATAGAGCTGAAACAATTACCAACACGAACATTTAGAATGAAGAAGCTCGGAAAGAGGTGACACTGTGTGAGCCCTACCGTTAGCACAAGCATGGTCGACCACGAAAAAGATGCGCGACCAGAAGGAAAGCTCTTGCGCGCTTCCTTCTCGCCGGAAATGCTCGTGCACAAGTTGGCTACTCCATCCCATATGATGTCATGGTTCCAACCACACATATCGTAGAAGCACGGGCGGAAGCGTCCGGTCATATTCTTAATGAACTGCGTCAGGAAAGTGGCTAGCGCCATGGACTGGAAAAGGCTGAGCAGGAAGTCCCGGGTGTCGTGAGCAATGACACGGACTTGACAAAACCTCGGGAGCACATAATTTACCACGAGATTTGTACCGACAGGCAAGCCGATTCCCAGCAATAATAGCAGCCACATGGGGACTGGTTGTAAGTATCACACCAACACATATGTGTTTAGTCAGTTAATTGTACACAACTTAATCTCACTGACAGGGTGAACATACCTTGTTGTGCCATCTTCTTTTCACCAATTGCAGGGTTCAGCGACCACGCCTCTGCGGTCGAGCTCAAGCGAACTCGAATACCAGGAAGTGTTTTGAGTCAACACCGTGGTCAACGGCGGAAGGCGAGGTTATCGGTGATACCACCATCGATCGGTATATCGTAATATCCTCATCCTTCGTGTGCGAGTAGCTGTCGGTCCCTAAAGTCATCACCTGGCTTGCTCAGCGGCTGGAAAATTGAAGAATGAGGAGGATATTTCAAGTTTGATAATCGGACACCACCGGTCTGCCAATCCGACTTCAAACTAAATCGTGAGTTAAAGATCCGTGTACTTGCTTACGCGACTTCCGATCATTGTGCAAAATACGTGACTCCATCGGCGTCCTGGACCGTAATGCAAAGCATTGGTTGCACGTAAAAGGACGGTGCACGTCCTCGCTATCGTTGCAGTTGCAGGAATGCAAATTATGGACGTACAGTATCCCACCAGCGTGCTAGTAGTAGTAGGCCAACGTATTCATGATATTCTGGTTGCGACAGGGAATCAGTCCCTTCAGGGTCCGATGATTCTCGCTGCGCTGCTCAGCTGCTAAAGCGTCTTCGCTCTTATTGCCGCTCTCAACGCACTGAAAGTACCCGTCATGGCGCTTAGGCACAGCTAGAAGCTGCCGTGTCGATCCTATACCTGTATCATTCGTGGAAGGTAGAAACTGTTTCGAGCGATTCCCACTCAGTCGAATGTAGGAAAGCGCAGGTAGACGGTTAAGAACCGCTGGCCTCTCAGCAAGGAAGTTGCCTTCAAGACCAATCCTTTCCAGTCGTTGAAGGGCTGCAAACCCATCGGGCAGATCAGCATCGAGGCGATTGAAGTCCAAATCGAGCTCCACGAGATTGCGAAGTCGATGAATCTGCTCCGGTAGAGCCTTCAGTTGATTGTGACTCAAACTGAGACGGTTGAGCAGTCTCAGCTTTGTGATCTGTATCGGAAAAAATGAAAGCTGGTTGTTGTCCAAGCGCAGTTCACGCAGCTTGGGCGGGAATGCCACTCTACTGGGAAGAGTTTGAAGTCGGTTCTTCTCAAGATATAATGCCTCCAGAGCTACCAAGTGGCATAATTCTTCTGGTAGTGTCGTAAGTGCATTTCCAGCTAGGCCGAGTACGCGAAGTTTCGTGAAAACTGCAATATCTGCTGGAAGATGCCCCAGATGATGGTTTGTCAGCCAGAGTTCTGTCAGATAGTGACCTCGGTTCACGTGCTCGACTATCATCGATGGGAATGTCTGGAAAGGCTGCAGCGGCTCCGGCGGAGCATGAGCATGTCGAGGAAGACTCAAGTCCAACCGCTTTGTCCGCACTGCAGTAGCTAGTCGTTGCTCCATGGCCGATCCGTTTGCACTCAGCTCCACCTTGAGGGCGTCGTGGCCGTCAGATTGGTGTTTCTTGCTCTTCTGGTTTTGGTTTTGATTTCGCTTAGAACTTCCGCGTGGTCGAAGAGAACCGGCGGATGGAGCACGATGAGCAACTGGATTTGCATGCGAACCAACGTGAGTCGCCGCGGTGTTGCTGTTGTGGGTCTTGTTCGCAGTCGTGTCGTGGAGAGCGTTCATCTTCGTGAATTTGATCTCTCGATTGTGGCTGGAGGGACGTCGGGGACGACGTTGGAAACGATCAACAGAGATAGCACACCAATCCGAGTGATAAGTTATAACTGAATGTTCTCGTGTTGGACTTCGCTGGAGCTGGTCGTCTTTTTTGCTCTGTTGTCTTCGCCATGTTTTGCGCTTTTTGCTCTTTTGTTTGTCACATTGCTACCCAACCATAAATTGTGTCACGCTTGGCCACGCATCTTCGCCTACGCCAATCGAGAGTTCGATCAGCAGTGCACTACTTATTCTGTGTCGTAGTCGTCGTCTGAGAACCCGTACTCGAAGTAGTCGTCGTCATCCGAGTCATCCGAGTCGTACAAGTCACCAACCAAGTCGAAGTCGTCCCAGTCCGCAACTTCAAAAAAGCGAAAGAGGTGGCTGTATTGCTGCAGCAGCGATTGCAGTGCCGCATCTCCACCGTGGTGGCCATTCCTGCTGCGTCGCGGCTTCGTCGATCGCTTCGGACGATCCAGGTGCTTCACGTCACGACCTTCAGAGTCTCTGTGCGCGTAGAAACAGCGTGGACCGAAGGGGCAGCTACCGAAGAGGCCGTTGAAGTACTTGCACTCGCGCAGGGCCAAGTGGCTCTTGTACGCCTCGACAACCTTGCGCTTCTCTTCACCAGTAACGAAGATGAGCGAAGGCACGATAAAGTCGCTCGGGAGGCGGCAAGCTGGGCACGCACGAATCACTTCCAGCTCCATATCCTTCGACTGACGCCACGAACGCAGGCAATCCAGACAGAAGCAGTGATCGCAGCCTGTTAACATACACAACATGTTAGCCGCGTGCCCGTTTGCAAATACAACACATTTTTCCATCACCGAGAGCATTACATAACACAAGGAAAACTCACTTAGTAGCCCAAAGTGCTTTCCGGACTGGACGATATCGTCGAAGCAGATGCCGCACGTGAAGTCGTGCTGGTTGTCGTCGCCAGCCGCAGCTGTAGCCCCCGTAGCAGCATTGTTGCTTGAAGCTGCAGACCTCCCCGCCCCTGGAGCCGGACACGTCGAAGCTGAACCTGTAGCTGCAGCTCCTGGCAATATGGCTGGGTTGTGTCGTAGCCGACAGTGCTCGCCGTACTTGCAGTTGCCGCGCAGGAAGAACGGGCAGTCCACCAGCGCCGCCGCCGCCGAGAGACCCTCGGTCTCGTCTGCCGCACACTCGCTCACTTGCGCCGGCAGCGCATGCGAGAAGGTGCAGCGGCTGCCGTAGCGGCACTTGCCAAGCACGAAGAAGCGGCAGAGCGCAGTCGGGGGCGCCGCCGCGGCTGACTGCGGGCCGGACCGAGCCGCCGCCGGGACGCCGCGCTTCTCCTCGTAGTTATCGTCCGCGTCCGAGTCACGGTCGTTCAGGTTCTGGGCCGCCAGTCGACGCTGCAGACTCTCGAACACGCGCTCGCGCTCGTCGCTGCGGCGGCAATGAGCACTCTATCGCTTGGAATCAGAAGGCCAATGGAAGGTTCTGCAACGCACCTGGCGCTGCGAGCGGTAGCGGAGGTGGGGTAGCGGCTGCAGCACGAACAGCGATGGCGTTAGAGGTGATGTGGTATGCATACAGATCGAGAGCGACGCACCTACGAGACCCGGACCGGCGCAT
This sequence comes from Phytophthora pseudosyringae, assembly GCA_019155715.1. Taxonomy (NCBI): domain Eukaryota; phylum Oomycota; class Peronosporomycetes; order Peronosporales; family Peronosporaceae; genus Phytophthora; species Phytophthora pseudosyringae. The sequence continues at coordinate 76,340 of JAGDFM010000030.1, read as the reverse complement.
GGCGGTGCCGTAGCTCTTCGCGAGATTGGCTCGATCTTTTTTCTTTCCGAGCTGGAATCAGATTGTACCGTGGTTTTGGCACAACAAACTTTTAGCCAATCAAAGAGAGTCTCATCCGCTTCAGCTGCCTGGCATGCTACTTGGTCAGTGCTCATGCTGTCAAGGAAAAGCTCAGGGGCAGCTCCTGGACACTTGCTGCTGACGCCGCGACTCGTACAATGCTATAGCCGACCAACTCAAAGTTAATGTGCGTAGCGTTAAGATAATTGCCGCGAATGCCAAGCACATTCACTCCAGGCTATGTTCAGCAAGAGAAAGCATAATTCAGAGCCTTTAGATATTGGACTTAGACTTTTTTAGGCGATACATTTTTCGAAATGGTCACCACAAGAACTCGTTGACACTATTACAGTATTTTGAAAGGCCTTTCATCAAGGCACTACGGTTGCAAACTTTTACTGCTCCCGTCGAACCCCTAGTACTTCGTGTGACCGCCAAAACTGCACTGGACCTGTTATTGTGCGTAATACAGTGTCCAGACGTTTGAACGGTACAGGTTTTGAAACCCGACCAGGTCAATTTCGTACCAAATAGCTTGGGTTACCCCCTTCAGGTCGTCGATACTTGGTGCCGGAGACCTGTGTAGCTCCTGCCTGGCGCGAGCCAGAAATTCTTAATCGGATTAAGATCTGGGCTCTGAGCAGAAGGCTGAAGTACTTCCATCATTTTTTTTTCTTGTGACGGGATTCAAACGATGACCAGGTGTCACGAACGTGTAGTCTACTTGGCTGAGACGGTACCATCTAGATTCTTTTCGAGAAGCGTCTTGTCGTACGACACACCACTGCACCGGCAGTGACACTGGATGCACAAGTCAAGGGCTCCGACGACCTCCACATGAAGCACCCCAACCCAGTAGTGTCTCCGTCCCAGATTTGAATGTGGTCGGCCGAGGAATGCTCTAAGCCACACAGACGACTTGTCGCTGGCGATAATCCTTTTCATGGACTTCAACATGGCATCAGCGTACAGTGTACGCCGCGACTTGATGTTGTATTGCTCACTATAGTTTCTTACGCGCAGAGCGGCCGTTAAACCCCATCGCTTTGATGCGGTTGCCCACAGTATGCTTTGAAATAGCGACGGCGTGGTCTTCTTTGACCATGTTGGCGAGGTTTTCGGCACTGCGTCGCGGGGGGTTCTTTGCCGCTCGTATGATCTGGGGGTCTTCATGGACTAGTCTTCCGATAACGATCTGTATCAAGCAAACTATCCATAGTAAGGAACGTGTTTTTTGCTGGTCTTGGACGTGTACCCAGTGTACGTTTGACTCAAAGTTTGAGAAACGATCCATACCGGGTATATGTAAATACACGTGTCTATCCATAGTATGGTATGGACCATACCGGGTGTACTGTGGATAGCAGCTTGTGATCTGTCGCCGGATGTCGAATACCGGTAGGTATGTTTACTGCTCTGTGACACCGGCTCCAGCAGACTGCAGCTCCTCATTGCTCAATCCCTTAATTAAGCGACAGCACAAGCCATCATGACTGAGGAAGGCGTGAAGCGGTCGCACGACAAGGACGAGGGCGCCTCAGGGTACCAGTCTATGGTGGCGTCTCCGCCGACCTCTTCGATGCCGGCGGGGATGCACCTGTCGCCGAATGGAGGAGGCCTCCGCAACAACTCGAGGGAGGAGAGAGACGACGCTCCGATTGACATCGCTGAAGGTGGCGCCAACCGGCCGCCGAGTGGGGCGTTGCAGCGATTCGTTCGCCACAATCGCGTGCTGGAGTTCTGCAGCGCGGTCGTCCTGTATTTGTTGGCGCTCGTGTTTGCCAAGGTCGAATTGCATCAACGCCCGATTCCTGGCATTAGAGTGCGTTTGAACGCGACGGCGGTGGCCTGGTCGCTGGATCCCTCGATAGACGAGAAAAAGCTGTCAGAAGAAGGTGACTTCGATTTGTGGCAGCTCATTTTGTTACCGGTATGTCGTAGCTCATCCTTGCAATTGTGTGTGTATCATGTTCTTGCGATACCAGTACCAATGTGGCTTTTGCTGGCGCTGGGAATTGGGTTGCCAGTTGGAACCAACCTCGTGGTGAACTTCGTACTTCCGAAATTTTGCCACGTGCGTGTTATTGCCCACGACACACGCGACTTCCTGCTCAGTCTGTTCCAGTCGATGGCGCTGGCCACTTTCCTGACGCAGTTTACCAAGAACATCACTGGCCGCTTTCGACCAAGTTTTTACGACATGTGCAAGTGGAACCACGACGTCGTCTGGGACGGTGTCACCAACTTGTGCACGGATGCTGCTGGCGAGAAGGAGGGACGGAAAAGTTTCCCGTCGGGCCATGCGTCGTTTGCCTGGGCTACCATGCTCGTTTTGGCGGTGCGTCTCGAGTGATACGCTGTTAGTATTATCGCCTCGTGATGCTGACGTTGATCTTTGTTGTTGTTGTTGCAGCTTTACGTGCTGGGCCGATCTCGCCTTAACTGCGAGAACCGCAGCTACTCCACACTGCGAGGTGGCAAGAAGTCTCTCCTGTTGTTCATGAGCTGCTTGCCCATTCTCCTTGCTGCCTGGATCTCCATCTCGCGCTGCATCGACAACTGGCACCACTACAGCGACATTTTGGCGGGCAGCGTCATTGGAGCCGTGTCCGCGCTCTTTGCGTTCAACTACAACTATGGGTCGATCTTCAGCTACGATTCGGCGGGGCTGCCGCTCGAGGAGATCCACGAGCGTCGCATGGTAAGACGGGAGCAGGACGCAGGCGCAGCTGAAGTGTAGAATCGACAGCAGCCTTTACTAAAAGCATCCTATGCTCTGCGCTGTTGATCTCTTAGAACAAGGCCAAGCTAGCCAGGAGTGAGCTCCTCGACCAGGAGCAGTGCGCATGGCGCCACAACGTCGACTCGCGACCGCCGATGCTCAAGCACATGTCCAGCGAGTACATTGTCGACCTCAGCAGCCACAGCAGAGACTCTCTCGACCAATAACATACTGAATACTAGAGCACGTGACACCTGTCTGCCCAGCAAATTGCGACCCTTGTGTCGGTGCGAGGCTTCGCGAGCATCATCGGTGCGACACCAGCGTCTCCATGGCGGAGAACTTCTGAAAGGCGCAGGCCGACAAGTATTTTTTTCAGTTGTGCCCGGTGGAGCAATGCGGGGAGCGTAGCGGCGCCCGTGTCCTCGGCGGAGTCCGTGGGGCAGAAGCCGGCGCCTCTCCGTGGGCGCGTCGCTTTTCACTCTGCAACTCACCCCGCGCCGCGCTCGCTCCTGCTCGAACGAGATGGAACTGCGCCGCCGCGCAACGCACTCCGGAGCGCCGGAGCGCCACTGTATCAGTTCCATCTCGTTCGAGCCCGGGCTACCGACTTTCGGCCCAGTCCCAGAAATGTCCGGCTCCATTGTGATAGTCGGAGCCATACTGAAGCCAAGTCATTTTGCCTCGAAGTATTTTAGTCGAAGCCTCATGCTGCAGTCTTTCCGGGACCGGCAGCCAGCGTCACTCAGCTGCTCTGCTCTGATTCACACTCCCACTTCTGCTGCTGCTCGCTCGTGACAAGATGCCCTGCAACGCGACGGCCTCGCCGTTCGAGCTCGAGCGCGGCTCAGCGAGCGAGTTCCTGTCTGTGACGACCCCGCCAACGACCGCGACAACAGCCTGGAAGCCCCGCGAGGAGGACGCCGCGAGCGCGCATCATCCCAAGAAATGGCAGCAGCTTCTGCGCGAGCATCGCGTGGCCGAGTTCGGCTGCACACTCGTCATGTACCTCGTGGCCAAGTCCTTCACGCTGATGCCCGTCAACGACCGTTCGTGGCAGCAGTGGTTGCTATATGTCGATGGCGTGTGTAGCCCCTCTAATGTGCGTGTTATGACTGTCATTTAAGGCCCCATTCCGAGGATTGAGATCCGACTGAACGCCACCACGACGATCTACGCCCGGGACCCGACAGTGGACGATCAGGTGCTGCATGAGCAAGGTGTCGTAGCTGCTGGCTGGAAGGACCACGCTGCTTGGAGCTTGGCCTAACTGTTTTCGTTTTGCCATCTGTCGGATAGTGCCCATGTGGTCTTTGATTCTGTTTGGACTCGGCATTCCGATCCTTACCAACCTGCTGCTGAACTACGTGCTCCCCAAGATCCGCGACGTCCGCGTGATCCCGCATGACGTCCGCGACTTCCAGCTGAGTCTGGCCCAAGGCGTGACGATGTCCACGCTGCTCACTCAGTTCACCAAACACGCAACGGGTCGCTTCCGCCCTAGTTTCTACGACATGTGCGGATGGGATTACGATGCGGTGTGGGACGGAGTGACCAACTTGTGCACGGATGCCGCCGGCGAGAGAGAAGGCCGCAAGAGCTTCCCATCCGGCCACGCCTCGTTTGCCTGGGTGACGATGCTCCTGCTAACGGTGCGTTTGGCGAAGCGAGAGGCTTGAATGGTGCTGGTGTAGCGCTCTGATAGCTTTGGCATTAACGATCTTGTTCGTTTTATTTTATTATTCATGACAACTTCAGCTCTACCTGCTTGGACGTTCGAGACTCAACTGTAAAAGCCGCAGCGAGTCGGCCGTGCGAGGTGGAACGAAAATGCTGAAGTTGTTCCTCTGCTTCGTACCCTGCCTGGCGGCTTCATGGGTGGCCATCACGCGCTCGATCGACAACTGGCACCACTACAGCGACATTTTGGCGGGCAGCATCATTGGCGCGGTTGCAGCTTGCCTGGCCTACAGCTACAACTACGGCTCAATCTTCTGCTGGAAGTACGCGGGCTTGCCGTGCGAAGCCATTCACGAGAAGCTCAAGGTACGACTGCGAACTCCCTGTGCTCTATGACATGCTGTGCTACAGAAACCTTACACTAGATGTATCCTTGTTGATGCAGTCCGAGTCTGGGAGTGACGACGTCCAAGAGAAGCTGGTGAGACAAAATATTAGAGTCTCGGGCAGCCAGCGAGTGTAGTTGGTCTACGTGTACGAGTTGTCAAATAAATCCTTCACAGGCATAAATGCTGTACACAAGTTTTCCGGTGCATAATCATCCTTCTTTTCATTTCGGTTTTGCACTGTTCTCGACTGAAATGGGCGACGACGCGACTGCGAGTGACGGCGACTTTCGCCTCGAAGACGCCAGCTACCAGCCAGTGTGCACGCCTGCACTGGACGAGAAGAACAGCAGTGACGCGCTCGCATACGTTGCAGGCAGCGCAGAGGCTGGCCCCAGCCCGAAGAAATGGCAACGACTTCTTCACGACTTTCGGGTCATCGAATACGCCTTTGCCATTGTTCTGTACATCATCGCAAGAAGGCTCAGCAAGTGGATGAAGATTCACGAGCGTGAGTATCCGAAGCGCAGAAGGTGGCAGGATAGATAGACCCTTGCCCGGTAGGATGCTAATGTTTCTAACAAGGCTGTGAATACTTTGGACCAGGCGCCCTCCCTCGGATCGAAATGCGTCTGAACTCGACCACCAGCATCTGGGGACGAGACCCTGCCATGGACCAGGAAAAACTGTCCGAGCAAGGTGAGATCTTGGCTCGTAAAGTCTGTTAACTTCTGTGCGAGCTAACAGTGTTGCGCATCTTGATCTGAATGCGCTCAGTGCCAATGTACATGCTGATTATCGTCAGCCTTGCGATCGCCATCGCGATGAACCTCCTGATAAACTATGTGTTCCCGTCGTTTATCAAGATCCGTGTCATCGCGCACGACTTCCGCGACTTCCTGTTGAGTCTGGGCCAGGCCATAACGCTGTCGACCTTCCTCGTCAACTTTATGAAAAACATGACAGGCCGCTTTCGCCCGTGTTTCTATGCGATGTGCAGCTGGAACTACGACGTGGTTTGGGATGGTGTCACAGACTTGTGTAGCGACTCGGACGGAGACGGTGAAGGTCGCAGGAGCTTTCCGTCCGGACACTCGTCCTTCGCGTGGTCGGTCATGGGCGTACTAACGGTGCGTAGTTGCATTGGCATTGCTCCGAAGGACTCGGAATCGTAAAACTTGACCCAACTGTCTACTTGATCACTTTCATGCCAGCTCTATCTGCTCGGACGTGCACGACTCACTGGCACTGAACAAAGCAGATCGTTTCTTCAGGAAGGCATGCAGGCTTTCAAGCTTTTCTTTTGCTTCCTGCCGTGCTTAGGGGCGGCGTGGATCGCCATCACGCGCTCTACCGACAACCGGCACCACTACAGCGACATTGTGGCGGGTAGCGTTATTGGCACCGCGGCCGCCTGCCTGTCGTACAACCACAACTACGGTTCAATATATGACTGGGAGGTGGCAGGTTTGCCTTGGAAGAGCATCCTCGAACGGAGAAAGGTGCGTTGATACACCCCAACTGTAGAGTGCAATTAGCAGCGGTTTAATTGAAAGCTAACGTTGACGGGGAATGCTTTTGACAATACCAAGGCAAAGCTAGAGGATGCCGAGAGCAGCCCACGGATCACGCCAGGTAGTAGGGACCCGACAGAGTATGTGATCGGAGTTAGCAGTCGCGCAAGTAGCTCGTCGAAAGTGGCAGGCGAACGATAATTTCCCATTTAACTCTTTAAAAAACTGCAAATTTATCGTTAAGCTCATACAATACCATTATTTTGTAATGCATTATTTATTTATTAGCAAATATGTAAATTCTATGCTCAATTTTAATTTGTTTTTTAAGAATAATAATAAGTTATTAAAATAACTTATTATTATTCGTAAAAAAACACTTGACCTCTTTTTTTAACAAACGTTTTCGTCACGAAAGGGGACTAAAACGCCAAACTCTTTGAAGGAACTTTACTACTTATTATAATACAGTAGCCCTTTCATAAATGACACCACTTGCGATCGTGCTTAAACTTTACGTAAACATGTACATATTGGCCAAGGTCAGTGGAGATAATATCTCCATATTATGAGATCAGGTGTCTTTCAAATAGACCCAGTGATTTGTTCACGGCTAGCTTCTGTACAGTAGTGACGAATCTGCAGCTATAAGCCAGATTTGGCTGGCAGGCCGTCGCAGCAAAATGGGCCCTAGCCTCAGTTTTTTTTAAGGAGGTACGTCACATAAATCATTCATGTAGGAGCCGTAAAGTTTAGTAGGCCTCTTAAAAAGCGACGCTTATACGAGCTGTGAACATCAGGGTGGGAATGAAGATGTGTCAGCAAAAATGCGCTTGTACCGCTGTAACTCGTTAAGCTTAGGTGTTATATATTCGTAAATTTACCTTACGAATTGGTAATTCATAGTTTTCCTGGCACTGAAAACGATTAACGTCGGCGAGACTGTGAAGTTTGCACCCCCGCAGCTCCAACACTACGGTAGCTACTCTCAATAGAGGCTCAATGTATTCAGCGAGCAATGTTTAGTTCTGTATGATGAGGTGCGCGGATAATTGGCTCCGATCGCCCAGAGGTACCGCCCCCTTCCGTGGCGAGAACCTCTGTTAAATGCATGTTTTAGGCAATTTATCAGCTTTCCATTGAAATTTGCATTGGAAATTATGGAAATACAGTACCAATGTTCGTATAATTGCATTTTAATATTATTATAGGAGCATCGTCTTTAAAAAAAAGAGCATATGTATCTCCATAAAATAAATTATGACACCGCCTCCAAGTACAAAACTTATAATTATTAGCGAGAATCCCAAAATGGGACTCGAATCGAAAAATATTTTCAAAGGGGGACTCCCTCAAAATTCGGAATCCTACGAACTACTTTTTAGCGACCAGGCAAAGCTAGCTGGTCAGCGTCAGCAGAGGTATAGAAGCCGGGAAGGATGCTGTTACAGACACTATTGTTGTATACAGCGGGTCCAGGAAGTCATGGCCCACACCCAATTGTCCGTTCAAAAATAAAGCTGTGACCCGTTAAACTGCGAATTTCTTAATGCGGTTTAAACGAGCGTGTAGATAAGATCTCAAACAACATACACGTGAGAGGATGAAGCAGGCACATGTGATGTCTATTAGAAATTTATAACAATCGGGATAAATGTAAATAGACGGTCGTAAAATTCACCGCCCACCAACCATACCATACTGAAACCTAGTCATTTTAAGCAGTACCTGGTGTGATCTCCCTTACTCGCGATGACAGCATCAAGACGGGCTGGCATGAACTTCACGCACTTGTAGATACTTGTTCGTCAATGTTGGCCCAGATGTCCAGCACGTGAACTTCCAGCTCCTCTATCGTGGATACTGGTCGCCGGTTAAACTCACGATTCGTGATAAACCACACCTTTTTAATAGGATTTAGGTCAGGGCTTTGTGGAGGATGCCCAAGGTCCTTCAAGTTGAGCTCCTTGACGAACTTCTTCGTGGCCTTATCTCGATGCGCAGGGGCATTATCATGAACAGTGGCGTTGGACTAGGTAGACCCAGCATTGTCCTTGTGAACGGCACCTCACTCCCAATAATCTCCCGGTAGGATTCTCCATTGACGGACTTATCGCAGAAGTTCATGGTGCCAACGCCATTCGCCGCAATGGATAGTCACATCATTAGCGACTTGCGGCTAGACTTGAAGGTCCGCACCACGCACTTCTCGGACAAAACCACGTGCGTGCAGCGCCAAACGGAGTCGCGTACTGAGCCTCGTGCAGCTCGGCCGAGGCCTCGTCCGTGAAGAGCACCTGTCCCCAGTCCTTCTCCTCAATACCGCTGAGCATGTTGGCATAGGCAAGGCGCTATCGGCGATGCCGCTTCGACAGTAACGGTTTCTTTCGAGTCGACCAGACGCAGTGTCTGTGTGCGCAGTCCCATACAAACTCCGCGTCTCGCCGCTAGAATGGCCATTGAGACTGGCGGCTTTGAGTCGGTTTCTATAACGGGGTTGCACGTGGTGTAGCCACACTACGTGTCACCTTGACGGAAAGGGTACTTGGTACCCTTTCTATTAACAGGATATCAGTGCGTGGCTTCAGAGCCACTCGATATGCATTTGACTGGGTTTAACTATGGTAGATAGTTAAAGTCATACAGTTACACCACAGGCGGAAACAAATAGCAGTTCAGTTTTAGCATCAAAGAGTATATTTACCCTGGGTTAGAAATACCGACACTTTGAGTCTCTAGTTAATAATACTAGAGGGATCTAAGCCTCTGCAGAGACTTAGGGGTTCGGAGAACCACAATCTCAGACGCGGGCTACCGATGTGTCGAAGGAATTGGGCCGTCCCGTTTCCCCTCAAGTGATTTAAAACTGAAGCAGGGCTGCGTAGCATAGTGCGTCAGAGGAAGACGTATGACGCTCGGGGCGACCCGAGTGAGGGGCGACTACGCAGTGGCCGTGCTTCTTGTAGTGCTGAATTATAGCACGGACGCTGGTTCGTGGCATCGCGAGAACCGAGCGATCTTGCGCTGGCTATGCCCCTTCGACACGCAGAGAACATGCAGGTCCGGCGAGTATTGGTGACGGTAGAAGCTGGAGGCAAATGGAAGAACGAGCTCCAGCTGCTGTCGCGCGAACACCAGCTTCGCCGCCCAAAGTGCTGCGCATTATCCGTGAATTTTGCAATGGTGACTCATACAAAAATTAGTATAAGCGCACATAAAGTGGTGGTGTGCGTTGATTTATTTATACCGTGTTTTGACTCGACACAGATTGGCGAAATCGTGGGTATACTCTGTCTGATTGCGTATTCCATATGCCTAGGGGATCCGTTCCGCGTGTACTGATGCCTTTGGATCCTCGATCGGGCTGTTGGTTCGTGGGCTGGACTAAAAAATGCATATTGAAGTTAGGTGGGCCATGACTTCCTGGACCCTCTGTACATTAACTTGAACTCTAGGTAAGAGCGCAGTTGCTGCTAAAAGTGATGGTGCATATAAGGCTCTCGCTGCTCTAGTGATGCAGTTAGTCAACCAGGTCGTCGTGCAGCGGCCTGTCTGCGTAGAGTTCTTGGCACACCTCCGTCGAGTTGTTCGGTCTGGATGTGCCACCCGCACATTTCGCCCAGTGGTAGCGATTATTGGCATTCTTAAATTTCGAGTCCCCCTTTGAAAATGATTTTCGATTCGAGTCCCCTTTGAAATTACCCTTATTATTACTTGCTGTAATGGGCCCTCCAGTTACATAAGTAGGTAGGTTACAATTCCATAACTACGTAGATCAGCACACGCTGACGTGTCGCTCTATGATTGGTCGAAAGTGGGGAACCAGACCCATTTCGACCAATCAGCAGTCGACCTGTATTTGAGTGGCTCACATTAGGCCAAGGGCCTCCGCCCGGTCCTTATACTAAAACAAAGTTAAATTTCCCCCAGTCTGAATACTTGGCTCAGCTTCCTGAGCCTTCTACAAGCTTCTTTGTCGCTACGTGTAAGCTAGTGACGGTAACCACCTAGCCCATTACACCTGGTAGCACTTTGTAGTCCTCCCAACGACCAAGTCCAAGATGAGCCAAGTCATGTCGTCTGGGTCCTCGGGTGATACCCGAGGACATGAAGCTTTTCCCCACCTCACGCGTGTTGAGTGGAAAGCTCTCCACCGCTTCGCGGCGGTGTCCGGAGAGTCTGTTGTCACCTCGCTGCTGAGCTCAGCGACGCTGGAACAACAGCTCCAAGCTGCCCAAGAGTTCATGGAACGCGAGCTCGCCGATGCGAAGCGGCGAGTAACAACTCCCTCGCGCACTTCCAAGTATGACGTTGTCAAGATGGAGACGTCGATCTACTCGGGCGTCGGTAAAGACCGACACCCGCTGAACCGTTGGTTCCGAGAGATCGACATTGCCATCGTCTCAAGGCAAATCGAGGCGACGACGGCGAAGGCGAACTTTTTCCTCTTCCGGCTGTCCGATAAAGCCAAACAATGTGCTCTCGACAAGCTCGTCGTCGATCAGAATGCGTTCGCTACCCTGGAAGCTATCCACAGTGATCTCCGACTCGCCTTCGATCCCCTTCAAGATGAGGCACGCGTACGCGCTGAGTTCTTCGCACTCAAGCAAGGCAAGATGGCGATGCGCGACTACGTTCACACCTCGCTTCGGGCATCATCACGAAGCCCATCGACATGGCTTCCCAGGTCCATGTCTTCGTGTTCGGTATGCGCGAAGGGATGACGCGTTACTGCCTCACCAGGGCTGAACCTTCATCTCCCGAGGAAGCATTTGCCCTCGCGGACTATGTCGTGGCCTCGTCATACGCCAAACCCTTGGTGACTGATGCCCGAGTCTCGACTCCGAGCCCATGGAGATTGATGCTATTGAGGCGTCAAATGATCGACGTCGTTCGACTCCTGACGATAGCGGAGGTCGGAACGGCCGTCCGATGATCTGCTTCCGCTGTCAGAAGCAGGGGTATCGCGCGGCATTGTGCCGCGCGCCAGCTCCTGTCCTCGCGCGCGTCGAGGTTCTCGACCACGACGACGTCAGCCCGGCCGCTCTATCAAACAACGGCCGGGGCCAGTAGGTGCGGGGCGCCTACTGGATCGGATGCAGGTCCGGATCCCCCGGTGGCAGCTCGATCTTCTAGCCCCCCCGTGCTTCATGCACCTTTCAATGCCGCCACTGCCAGCGGCGACAGGAGATTGATCATCGTCAGTCTCTACGTCGTCGGTGCCCAACGACCACTACGCGCGCTCCTGGATTCAGGAGCGACGAACAACTTCTTCTGCGCGTCGTTTTTGTCGGTGTTGCCTTTGGGCATCCCGGTCCGCGAGGGGTCGGGCGAAGTCGTCGTCAAGCTAGCTGACGGAAAGCCACACCACGTTGCGCTGCGCGAGTTGTCATTGCCGTACACGTCCGACGGCTTCCGCAGCAACGACGACTTCTTGGTGACCGACATGAACTACGCGTTTGACTGCATCATGGGCATCCCGTGGCTGGTACCGGGCCAGCCACAGATTGACTGGCTGGCCCGCTCAGTGAAGCGTCGAAGGGACTTCGATGTCAGTGAGGTGTTCACCTATCTCTTCGTTGCTTCAAGAGACTGACCTCATGTTACAGTCGTGGACGGTGCCTCCACGACGCAGGCGGTGCACAGAGTGAACGATGGCCCTCTCTGCACGGCTTGCGCTGTGCTGCTGGACGATGCGAGCGAACGCGGTTCCTCGCGTCGCCGCGAGGATAGCAGACACGCGGTCGAGCATGGGTTCCCGCGTGGTGATGAGGTGGTCGAGCATGTATCGCTCCCACCACCGAGAGACGCGGTCAAGCATGGGTTCTCGCGTGGTGATGAGGTGGTCGAGCATGTGTCGCTCCCACCACCGAGAGACGCGGTCGTGCATGGATTCCCGCAGTACGTAACGACGGTCGAGCGCGAGGTCCTCCCGTCCGAGATGAACGCGTCAGAGCTCAAGTCGCTCTCGCACGTGACCGCTGCGGGCGAGATCCCGCCTGAGTTTCACGCTCGTGTCCATCGGCGATCGGCAGTCTACTGCATCTGCGAATCCAAATCTTTCAACGATTTCCTTCGCGTACTTGGTTTGATGGAGGAGACCCCGTCTTCCTGCCAGTCCACTTGCACGCCCGAATAGTTGTTCAGGCGACACAAGTCCTTTTGGCCGTACTTCTCATTGATATCAGCAAATTGTTTTTCCTTCCAGCATACTTTGTTGGTAGCGCAGATGATATCGTCCACGTAGACAAGAACAAGGGGAATGGTTTCAACTTCGAAGTAGTAGTAGAGACACGGCTCGGTTGTGCTCCTTTACATCCCTCTCTTGCTCAACCAGCCACAGGGTTCATCATACCATTCGCGACCACTCTCATGTAGTCCATAGAGTGCATTATTGACTTTGTATACCCATCCAGCTTTGAGTGGGAACCCCAAGATACATCGAATGTAGGCCTTTTGTTCTTCGGCGCGTTCAAATAAGCTGTATCAACGTCGCCTTGGTAAGCAACTAAATGTAAAATCTGACACAGCGCCACAAACAAGCGGAATGATGCCATTCGCGCTACTGGCGAGAAAGTACTCAGCACACTAAAGTCAATTCCAGGCACCTCTTTATCTCCACGTCCACACAGGCGAGAACGGTATCGCAAAATGATGCCAAATTCGTCTGTCTTTGGCTGGAACCGCCACATCGTCTCCAGAGCCATTGTTCCCTCGGGCATTTCACTTTCTGGAACTAATTCTAGGACTTCTTTGTCAACCATTGCGGAGACTTCTTTTTCCATTCCTTTCCGCCCCTCAGCTCGCTGGGGTGAGTGCATAGCTTGAGGAACCGTGCGAAGAATTCGTACTTCCGAGATGTACCACTTCTGCTGCTGTGGCTTCGCTTCTACTGCTATCATCGCCATAGCAACAAATGCAGCGTAAACCTGAAGCTCTTTTTCTCCAGGCTCCATGATCTCTACCAGACCCGGTCGATGTTTCATCGACTTGCCATTACCTGCAGCTAAGTTCCCTAAGTCAGAATTATTTTCATCGACTTCTTTGAGCAACGACTCCGCCATCAATTCAGCGTATTGAAATTGTTCATCATCTCCATCGTCGAGTTCGTCTTCGACGCTTGAGTCAACAGTTTCTTGGCTAGTGTCATTTTGCGGAGTATTCACCTCACCAACTTGCAAATCGCCACGCGCTCTGCTATTCCTCGAGTTGATTCGGCGAGACACCTCTGGATGCAGGATAACATCGTCATTAAAAGATGGTAGCGGTGTTTGCAGCCATGACGGACTTTCAATTATTGGTCCATCAGCAATACTTGGCAGTGATGCGACGCGTGTTTCGTCTTCGGTGGTGTTACCACGACCTCCCCCTCCTACGACTGGTAAGTTGTAATCACGACGGCCTGCACTTGTTATATCAGGATGCCCAGCTATAGCCCAGTTCACACACTTGGCGATCAAATTCATCGTTGTGCTGGTGTTTGTAGAGAATTTGCTCGTTTGCGGTCACTTGGCCAGCAATTTGTATTGTACCCTCGGCAGGAAATACGCTTTGCATCCAAGTGTGCCATCACGATAGCCCAAGACGAACCCAATTCTGCAGTTATCTGCAAGCTTGTTGCGCGAGGGTCCCACTTTCGTGTGCTGCACATACGCCAAAGCTCCAACTTTTGGACATGGTGTATGTCTGGCTTTCTGTCCCACATTCCTTCATAAGGCGTGCTGTTTGTTGCGCTTGAGAACGATCGATTATTTAGGTACACAGCGTAATATAGCGCTTCGACCCAAAATGAAGTCGGGAAGCCCGAGACCTTCATCACGGCCTTCATCATGCCCGTCAACGTCTGGTGCGTACGCCCCACCATGTTCAATCTAGACGTTTCGGTGGGGTCACGGTGTGTATGATCCCATGCTTCTGGTACCACGTCGAAATGCTGCCGTTCTCAAATTCTCCACCCCCATCCGTTAGGATCTCGCTCACTTTGGTGTTGGGCCACTGTCGCTCAGCCCATACGATATAGCGCTTGATCAGAGCGTTGATTTCATCTGCTAATTTAGTCTGCACGGGGTAAACCGTCCCTAATCGCGTGTACGCGTCCATAATCACTAACACTGCTTTAAAGCGAGTGCAATTGTAGTGGTTGGGTGGGAATAACAGATCAGCGAACACTAGTTGATTGCGATACTTGACTCCACGATCCAGGTGTTTTTGTGGTGTCTTAGCTCGCTGTTTGCCGAGCTGGCAAGCATCACACATATCAAAGTCCCTGTTACGCAGCGTCATGCCCACCACTAGGTTTTGATCAGCCATTTGCTTCACAAACTGAGGATAGATGTGCCCATGCCAACACCGTAGGTCTGCCACTCCATCACTTATAGCATAGTTGACCATGGATGTTGGCGTCGGTGGTTTCTTTTCCGCCATATTTCCCGGCAAGAATGTGTTGTCTGCCGTGAAGATCCACAGTTTGCAGTGTTGCATCTTGATATGCAGCGCGACCTCACCGTTCATGCTCAATGTGTACACTTTCGAAACATCATCATACGCAATCTGGAAGCCTTGCTCCGTCGCCACTGATTGTGCGAGCAGATTGGTTTTTTGCGGCGAGTAGTACACTTCGTCAACACGTAGAACTACAGGATGGCCATCAACTGGACCCATAAATCAATAGCTCTAATCCCCACTGGCGAGCTTGATCCATTGTACCCATGTACTGTGGCTAGCTCTCGCTCCTCTGATGTAAGGTCTCGGTAGTTCACAAAGTATCTTTTGTCTCCAGCCAAGTGCTGGGTTGCCCCGTTGTCGAACACCTAAGTTTAAGGACGATAGACAGGCTTCGCCTTATATTTGGTCGTGCTCCTCTTCAACGGCAAACCTTTTCGTGAACTGTTACGCACCTCCTGCATTTGCGCAGGCAATTGTGGCGCGTAGCCTTGCGCACCCGAGGAAAGAGTGAAGTTGGCTTGGATACGGACGTTACCGTTGCCACTTCCACCGAGAGTCTCAGGCTCTGGCTTCATCTCTTCAGGGCAGTTGCGGCGAAGATGCCCGGGCTGATGACACCCGAAGCAGTTCTTGCTTTCACGATCTTCTTCGTACTGCCGCTGCTGCTCTTCGGATTTCTTCTTTTTGTACCCCGACGCCTTCTGGTATCCATCATTAGTCGCATAGGGCTTGTTCTTGTTGCTTTTCTGGTAGTTTAGCAGCGGTTTGCCGCCGTTGCCATGGCCACCGCCACGGCCGCCACCAGGTTGACCTCTTGCCTCAAAAAGCTTAAACCGAGCCTGAGACTGTTTCTCCACGAGCTCTTCCTTGTCCAGAACAAGAATCATCGACTTCATTTGATCTGGAGAGCGCATAGATTGAAGCGCTCCCGTTAGCATTGCTGTTCTCAGCTCTCGGTAGTAGGGAAGTTGCGATACCGATCGAACCATGAAATCGACCATCCATGCATCACTTATGTCAGCGTTAAGTGTTTTTAGTTGCTCGTGCAGCCCCATCATGTACTGCAAGGGGTTCTCCACATCAGCATCAGGACGGCACGAAGCACTCTCCAACTTTTGACGGAGAGCCTGCTGAGTTTACAGCGTAGTCATCTTATTCTCACGTCCCTCGAATCGCGGTGCTAGATAGTCCCACATCTCGGAGCCATAATCAAATCACATCACTTGTTGAGCAAGTGAGCATGACAGCGAACTTGCAATGAACTTTGCGAGCAGCTGATCTTGACGCATGAATCTTTCTTCTTATTCATTGCCGTTGGCGTCTTCGTACCCTACGCTGTGGTCACACATGTCGTCCAATTGCCAACCATGGTCCTCGACTTGGCAGCAGTTCAGGTACCGCATCATCGTTCGACGGTAAAGCGGCCAGTTTCTCCCATTCCAGTAGACTGGACGACCATCTTTATTCCACTCCACTTCCGGCTTCTTCGCCGATGCGTCTCCAGTGCCTCCGTTACGCATTGTTGGACTCATAACCCTGTTACGTTGTTGGTCCGGAACCACTCTGAGGGCAGAAAGCAACTCAAATCGTGTTACTCCTGCTCAATCCTCGACCGCAACAACGATTTCTCTTCACAATACAAAAGACAAACTGACTGCTAGCCAAATGACCCTCTCTGGATCCTACCGTTAGCTTCACTGCTCTTGGTCCATCGACCAGCTTTTCTCATCTGGGACTTACGCTGCTCGTCCTTTGCTTGACCGTCATCGTAACAGTCAGGCGGTCCTAATTTGCTCAGTATAAATCCGCTTTTTTTTTTACTTGTCTCCCTATTCCCCATAATATAAGGCTGCTATTATCAGCCTTCGCGAAGCCCCAGTTGACACCACAGGTATTATAATAAGTTGGCCAGGGTTTTTTTATTGTAGGTACTAGGTAGAATACTTCGCGCATCGAATAATTAGCTCAATTGGTAGAGTATTTCGTTTTGTAGGTATATATACTTCGTACATGTGCAGTAAGACACCTGTCCGTCATATGGATTTTCCCTCGTGTCCACATTTTGTAGTTTTGGCCCGTCCTTGGAGAAACAGGAAACTCGTTCCCAGGTGTTATTTATACATAAACTTTGTATCTGATTCGATACCTGCCGGAATACTTACTTCAGGATGATGAGCTGATCAAATTAAGAACCTGACAACGCATTTATAGTGACCGCACCTCTAGTAGATAATATCACTTGATTTAAACAGTCGCACCCGTTTAATCAATCCCATCCTGGTGGTTTTTAGGATCCCGTCGCATTCTCCCATTTGCACAGTCCTTGGCCTGCGTTTCGTTGGGTCGTGTGCTCTCTTCAGTCTGTCGACCAGGCGAGCCACTAGCAAAGAAGCGGTGAAGAAGCCCTCTCTTCGCGCGTAACGCCAGCGCAGTGAGCACGACGGAGCGCGACTACCCAGGCAGACTTCGGGCTGCTTCGAGCAACGCGAGCGACGTGCCCTTCATGGAGTCCATCACGTCCGTGTCCGAGCTGCCGACGCTGCCGGGGGCCGGGGCTCGGCCCCGCAGCGGCGCCACCAAATGGGAGCGTCTCGCGCGCGACTTCCGCTTGGCCGAGTTCGCCATCTCCGTGTTAATGTACGGCTTCGCGCTCTTCTTCGCCAAAATTGAGGTCGCACAACGTACGTCTCGAGCCGCAACTCTTCTTCGCGTCTTTGTGCTCGTGTGTATGTCGAATGGGGGTTTGAGTAGTTGCGGACGTGGTTTGATGCTCTGCAGGTGAGATCCCGAACATCGAGGTGCAGCTGAACGCGACGACGTCCGTCTGGGCGAGGGACCCAACGATCAACAACAAGGAGAAGACGCAGCAAGTGCCCATGATCGCCCTGGTTGGCATCGGCGTTGGGGCCCCGATCATCATCAACCTGTTCATCAACTACGCGCTGCACAAGTTTCACCGCGTGCGCATCATCCCGCACGACACGCGAGATTTCTTCCTGACGATTTTGCAGTCCACGAGCATGGCTACACTGCTGACGCAGTTCACGAAGAACATGACCGGACGTTTCAGACCGTGCTTCTATGACATGTGCAACTGGAACTATGACGTCGCCTGGGACGGAGTGACCAACCTTTGCCAGAGCGCGGCGGGCGAGAAGGAAGGCCGCAAGAGCTTCCCGTCCGGACACGCGTCGTTTGCGTTCGCGACGATGCTTGTTCTCACGGTTGGTGGCGCTGTGCTTACGACTGGTGCTTGAGTGTGTGTGTGGTTCTCATTGATTTTTGTTCTGTTGTTGCGAATGCCTTCAGCTTTACTTACTCGGACGGTCATCTTTGAACTGCGAAAACCGGAGCGAGACTATGATGCGGGGCGGACGGAAGACGCTAAAGCTGTTTCTCTGCTTCATCCCGACGTTTCTGGCGGCGTGGGTGGCAGTAACTCGTACGATCGACAACTGGCATCACTATGCTGACATCCTGGCTGGCAGCATTATCGGCGCTGTTTCCGCGTGCATCTCGTACAGCTACAACTACGCGTCCATCTTCCACAGCCAGCATGCTGGAGTCCCTCTACAAGGGTGTCACGTGGCGAGCTGCAAGGTATGCAGGCAAATGTTAGCTCTGGCTTTTGCTTGTGTTGGTAACTGACAGTGTCTGGGTTCCACAGGCCAAAATGACTTCGACTAGTAGCGGCATCACGTACGCGAGCAGTGGTTCACTCAGCACCGACCAGGAGAGTGAGCTAGGCAAGCCGACAAATGCTCATAACGACTATGTTGTGAACGTCCACAACCGCACCAACAATAATGGTAATTAGGCGCGCCAGTATTTGCATATGCCCAGGGCAGATTGTAATCCGAGAACAATCTATTTCTAACGAGCGCTTTCCAACCTCTTGCTGCATGATGATGCAGTCTACAGCTTATAGGAGTCTGCTACGCCGCAGTGGCCTTTCAAGGACCAATCACGCGATGTTGAAAGTTGAAGTGCAGGTCCACTGCGTCGTCGTTCCAAAGCGCAGATAGTCTCGCTTCGCACCACGCCTCTGTCAGGCGTACATACAAGTCTCTTACTTGTCGGAAGCTCGGGTCTCGAGCCGAGAGTATAGAAGTTGCTAACAGGGAAAGCCGAGTTGGCCTGTTCATTCAGAATCGCTTTGTGAAGCGGCCTTCGCTCTGTGATTGGCTGAAAGTCAGTCAACGCAATTGCATTCCTCGATCGGCGCGCGGACTGTCCCGGCATGACCGACGACGATGGCGAAGACGTCGATGAGTACACACTCATGATGGGGAGCTCACCGGAGAGCTCTTCAACAGGGGAGCAATACGGTGCACGCGGCAGACTTGTGCGTCAGCTTGGCGAGTTCCGCGTGCTCGAGTTCAGCTGTACACTGGTCATGTTCGGCCTGGCGGTCTTCATCGCCTGCATCCCCGTCAGGCAACGCCCCGTCCCCAGCATCGAAGTGGAAATTAATTCGACATCGACCGTTTGGTCTCGAGATCCGACGCTCAACACCAAGGCGCACCCAGAGCAAGTCACAACGGAAGCTTTGGTCTTCTTCGGCGTCACCGTTCCAGTGGCAGCGAATCTGCTGATGAACTACGTCCTTCCGAGAGCATTGAAGGTCCGGCGGGTCCCTCACGACACGCGCGACTTCTTGCTGGCACTGGCGCAGTCTGCAAGCATGAGTGAGCTACTGACAGAGTTCACCAAGAACCTCACCGGCCGATTCCGACCGAGCTTCCACGACATGTGCGGCTGGCAGTACGATGTGGTGTGGGATGGGGTGGCAAACCTGTGCACCGATGCTGCAGGCGACAAGGAGGGTCGTAAGAGTTTCCCGTCGGGCCACGCTTCATTCGCATGGTCCACGATGCTCGTGCTGACGGTACGGAATGCTTGGGCAACCGGTTCTCTTTTCGCTTCTGATGCTTGTTCTACGATGACAGCTCTATATACTCGGGCGATCGCGGCTTAACTGCAGAAATCGCAGTGAGTCTGCAATGCGAGGCGGCCGGAAAATGCTGAAGCTGGTACTCTGCTTCATGCCCTCATTCGTGGCAGCATGGGTAGCCATCACGCGCTCCATCGACAATTGGCACCACTACTCGGACATTCTAGCCGGAAGTATCATTGGCGCCGTGTCAGCTTGCGTAGCATACAGCTACAACTACGGCTCCGTGTTCAGCTGGGACTCCGCCGGCGTTCCCCGTCAGGAATGTCATGCTCGCGAAAGACGGCGGATGCACAAGCGATAAAGCACTTCAACCTGCGATTTCATCACTTAACCGTTAATTCAGAGTTATTTTTTTTTATTTGTTTTTTGTATCGGATGGAGCAAGAGGAAGTGGTCGATCTCTCGGTGGGTGGGGCTGGCGATGATGATTCCGACGCCGTATTCGCGTCGCTCGCAGCGCGTTGGCTGCCATACGAGCGCAACGTAGTCGAAGAACTGTACGGCCAAGACGGCGTGTTGGTGCTGGGTCGCGGGCTGGGCCTGTTGCGCGTGCTGGCGAGCTTCGTGCGTCTCTACTGCTCGCCTCGCAGCCTCGTGCTGTGTCTGAACGCCAATGAGCAGGCGGCGACGCTGCGGCGTCTCGTCCTGGCGCTGGGCCTCGACCGCCGACTGCTGCCGCGCGTGGTGGACGCCCGCAACAACCTGAGCGAACGGCAGCAGATGTACAAGCGCGGCGGCGTCTTCTTCGTGACGGCACGTATCCTCGTGGTGGATCTGCTGTCCAACCACGTAGACCCGGGCAGCATCAGCGGGCTGCTGGTGAACGATGCGCACCACGTGACGGAGACGTCGATCGAAGCTTTTATTCTCAGACTGTACCGTGAACGCAATCGCGAAGGATTTATCAAAGGGTTCTGCGACGACAGCGTCGCTCTTTCGTCGGGGTTCAACCGAGTGGAGCAAGTGCTCAAGCACCTGTACGTGCGGAATGTGTACCTCTACCCGAGGTTCCATGTTGCTATTAACTCGTGTCTGGAGATGCACCAGCCCGAAGTGTACGAGATCGAAGTGGCCTTCTCGCCGTCGATGAAGATCATACAGGAAGCACTGCTTGTTGCGCTGGAAGCTACGGTGAAGGAACTTCAGCGCAGTACCAAGTCATTGGATGCTGCAGATCTTACTATGGACAAGGCTCTGGCCAAATCGTTTAGCAACTTTATTCGACGGCAATTGGACCCGTTGTGGCACAAGCTGCCAGTCAAGACCAAGCAACTCGTTGGCGATCTGTCGACACTCCGTCAACTGCTGGGATACCTTCCTCGCTACGACGCCATCTCGTATTACTCTTTTCTTGTGAACTATCAAACCATGAACGGCCAACAGCGCTTTCCGTCACCGTGGCTGTTTACAGATGCTGCCGATCGGCTTCTCACAGCGGCAAAAGAGCGGCTGTACCAGATTGTAGACCCGAAGACCAAGAAACCCGTAAATCTTCGCCAGCTTGCCTCTTCAAATGGTGCAGGCTCAAGTGCTGCAGGTAACGCTGAACTCAAGCTTGTGCTGGAACAAAACCCCAAATGGGACGCTCTCAAAGAGATCCTGGACGAAGTGCATAATGAACAAAAGAAGCAAAAGAAGCAGAACAAGGATAAACTGCCTGCTGGTGGTGCAAGTATTCTGGTCATGATCAAGGACGAGCGAACGTGTGCGCAGCTACGTGAATTCTTAAGTTTGGGTGCGCAGGAAATGATGCGGCGGCGTTTCGGTCACTATTTGCTGCAGAAAGAGGCCACGTTGAAGCAAAAAGGGGGTAGCATGGCATCACTGGGAGTCGAACAGCGACTACTCTTGGAGGCTGCAGCAAAGTTGCGAACAGATGATCTGTACACCGAGGAAGAG
The DNA here is from genome assembly GCA_019155715.1 of Phytophthora pseudosyringae. Lineage (NCBI taxonomy): Eukaryota > Oomycota > Peronosporomycetes > Peronosporales > Peronosporaceae > Phytophthora > Phytophthora pseudosyringae. Next base: position 54,677 of record JAGDFM010000030.1, on the reverse strand, counting down.
TCGGCGCCTCCATCGGGATCTAAGAGCAAGCAAAAGTCTGCCAAAGCGAAGAAGCGTGTGCGGGAGGAATCATCACAATCAAGCTACAGTGATGTCCAGGTCCATAGCACAGAAGTATCAAGCTTCGGTTTATCGACAGCGGAACTAGAGGTCCTTACTGCTGCTCAAGAAAAATCGGATCGAGAGAACAAGTCGAAGATGTTCTTCGATGGGCGACTTCGCGCTTCACCGAGCCGTCGAGATCAACCATCAGGCACGTCGAATTTGTCGCTTGAAGTGGTAGACCCCCTGGATAGCGTCGTGCTGTGTACTTATGAGCAAGCAACGCAGCACGGCTACGGTGCCTCAGCTTTTCTTGAGGATCTTATGCCGTCCTGCATCGTCCTATACGACCCAGATATGGCATTCATTCGCGAAGTGGAAGTATTTCACGCGTCACACATTGCCCCACTCGAGATATATTTCATGATGTACAACGAAAGCACGGAGCAACAGTCCTACCTGAGCGAGATCCAGCGCGAGAAGCGTGCGTTTGACAAACTTATCCACCAGAAAGCGCACTTGATGATGCCTGCAAATGTGTACGACCTTCCACTTCACATGAAGCTGCGACAGCAGACTGTGGAATACAGCATGGATACACGAACGGGTGGACGGGCCAAGTCTCATCGTGCTGGCGTAAAGGTCGTCGTTGACGTTCGCGAGTTCCGCAGTGCGTTGCCGTCCATGCTTCACAAGGAGGGGTTGTTTGTGCTCCCCGTGACACTGGAAATCGGCGACTACGTCTTGTCACCGGAAATTTGTGTTGAGCGCAAGAGCATCAGCGATCTCTTCGGCTCATTAAACTCTGGGCGTTTGTTCAACCAGGCGGAAAGCATGCGGCGCTTCTACAAAACGCCGGTGTTGCTCATTGAATTCACTCAAGGCAAGGCGTTTTCGCTTCAAGACGTGTCGGAACTTGGTCCTGAGATAAATGCAACGAACATCGTGTCCAAACTGACGCTACTGATTCTGCATTTCCCGTCATTGCGAATCCTCTGGTCCCGATCGCCACATGCAACAGTAGATCTCTTCAAGATCATCAAGAAATACCAAGACGAACCCGACTTGGAAGCTGCAGCTGCCCTTGGTAACGGCTTACCGATGGGCGACAGCGCTGCTCAACCCAACAGCGGCGAGGGAGGGCTGGCATCGAACTACTACAACACCAGCTCGATAGATGTGCTGAAGAAATTGCCAGGCATCAACGAGCACAACTTCCGGAAGATGTTAGCAAGCGTCACGAATCTCGCCGAGCTCAGCCGAATGACATTAGACGAACTCACTGAGCTACTCGGCAAAGCGAACGGCAAGAAGCTGCACACCTTTCTCAACAGCACAGCGTAATTGTAAGCATGTTTTGTACTGCCTTCGTTCTAGGAATTCTATCCCGCTACCACGAGCGCAAAACTCTCCTGCGCCTAACTACTGCAAGCACGCGAGACGAACGCGAAAACAAGACTGAAACCTACTACATGTACCGGTCTAGAACTTGAACACTTGTGTGGAGGTGTAGTTAAGCTCCTTGAGCAGGCCCTGAAGCTCGCCCTGAGACCTGTCCTTGGCCTTGTCGCCCGAGACGTGGTACATCATCGGCGGCGGGCCGCAGACGCACACGAGGTTGTCGTCCGACGGCTCCGGCATGTACTTCTCGATCATCTCCTTGGAGACGAAGTCCGTGGGGCCCTTCCACTCGGCGGACGGGTTGCTGAGCACGTGGACCACCGAAATCTGCGGGTACAGGTACATCATGGCCTCCACCTCCTCGCGCAGAATGATGTCCTCCTCCGAGACGCTGCAGTAGAGCAGCGTGATCTCAGTGCGATCCTCCGGGTTGCGGCAGATGCTCTTGATGAGCTGCAGCATGGGGGTGATGCCGGAGCCGCCGGCGATCATGCCGATGCTCTTGTACCTGTTGGGGAAGTAGCTGAACTTCGGGAAGGGGCCCTTCATGTCGAGCGAGTCGCCCTCTTTCAGCTCCACGATGTGCTTGCTGAGCTTGCCCTGCGGATAGCCCTTGACCACGAGCTCCAGGAAGCCCATCTCTTCGTTCGTGTTGGTGGGCGTGTAGGGGCGCACCACCGTCTTGCCGTCCACCTTGGCGCGCGCCATGAGGCAGCTGGGCGTGGCGATGCCCATCTCGTGCTCGGGAGAGGGCAGGTCGAAGGTCACGCGCTTGGTGTTGTGGTTCACGGTCTCCACCTTGCGCACGGTGAAGGAGCGGAACTCCTTGGGGCTCAGCGCCACCTTGGGCTGCTGCTCCTCGCACTGCGCCGAGGCGGACGGGATGGAGAAGGCCGCGAACGCAGCCATTCCTGCCGCCACGAGCGCGCCGCGCGACAGGAACTTGGCCTGCGACGGGAAGCGCATGATCATCGTCGACCACATGAGAGCAGAGAGGTCCGAGCGAGGGAGTCGGACTTCGTAGTGCTGGGCTGCTGATGACAATGACCTGGAACCTGGGGCCCATCCTCCCTTCGCCTTTTTAGCCAATCCTGTGGTATTTCACGAAAATACGGTTGTTGGATTGGCTAGCTGCGATAACGGCTTAACGGGTACAATTGCTGGTGCAGCGATTGCAGCTTTTCGAACAGCAACGCCATGAGTGCCGCCGAGCTGCTGCCGCTGGAGCAGCAGCCCAAGGCGTGGGCGCGCGTGCCATGCACGTCCTGCCAGCGCAGCTACAAGTTTTACTGCCCCAAGTGCAGCATCCCGCTGGGCATGCCGGAGGGCGTAGCGGTACCAGCGCTCAAGCTACCACTGCAGGTGCACGTGTGGTTCCAGGACAAGATCAAGAAGAGCACGGCACCGCACGCCAAGGTGCTGGCCCCGCAGGACGTGCAGATCGTGCCCTACCCGCCGGCGAAAGGTGGAGACGCGCTTGCGAGCTACACGCGCGAGAACGCCGTGGTGGTGTATCCGTCCTTCGAGGCCGAGACGCTCGAGCAGATCAGCGCCGAGCAGCTCCGAGACATCCGCACGCTGATCTTTATCGACTGTCCCTGGCAGAAGGCGCCTGTGATCATGACAGACCCGTCAATCGCCAACTTGCGCCACGTGAAGCTGGCTCAGCCGCCGAAGGAGAGCAACTTCTGGCGCTACCACAAGGCTGGAGCGGGCTGCGTCTCCACGATTGAAGGTACGCAGCAAAAGCTGCGACGTGTGTGTGTTGCAATTTTGAGTTTGGCGCTGGTGATGTTCATGCTTGTTTGCTTGTACTTGTGATGCAGCTATTCAACTGATGCTGGAGGAATACACTGCTGCGGCCAAGAAGGCGGAGATCGCCCTGCCCGAGGGCTCGGAGGACACGCAGCTGTCGGACCTGCTGTTCTTCTTCAAGCTGCAATTCACGCGCATCGTGGAGCGCTTTGAAAACGAAGAAGACCCGGAGCGTAAAAAGCCACCGATGGACGCCGACGAGAAGGAGCGTCGTCGCCTCATGTACAGTCAGAAGGAGAAGGGCAAGAAGCGGCGGCTCGAGAACAAGCGACTGGCGTGGGAGGCGCGCTCCAAGGCGGTTCAGTCGGGTGAGGACCCGCCGGCCACGACGAAAAGTAAAGTCCAACGCCGGTGCTACAACTGCAAGAAAGACGACCACCACTCGAAGGACTGTCCGCAGCCGTGCCGCTACTGCAAGCAGCTCGGCCACTTCAGCGCCAACTGCAGCATGAAGCAGGCCGCCTACGAGCGTGAGATGAAGTTTCAGCAGACGCCGCGCACCAAGGCCTTGTGACTCGCTAGGAATTCCTCTGATGCAATACGTGACAGCGGCGTTATCCATGTGTAGTTGCACTGTAGCCATCTTCGATGCAGTTAGACTGACACAATTTTGACTTGGTGTTTGTATGGAAGGATTTGTACTCCCCCTCGTTCACAATACGCATTTTGCGAACGTACCGCGGCGCACAGGGGGAAGGAAGCGGCAGGCGGTAGACAGGCAGCGGGTACCAGCGCGGACGCCATGGCCGACAGCTTCACGCGGTTCCTGCCGGGTCTGCGCAGCAGCAGTAGCAGCGTGCGGCACCGTGCGGCGCAGAGCTTGCGGCTGTACATCGAGTCCGAGTCTCGTGATCTGTCCCATGGGCTCTACATGAAGTGGGTCACGGACATCAGCACGCGCCTCATGCTGCTGTGCAACGCGAACGAGAACGCGGACCGCATGGGCGGCATCGCCGCCATGGACGAGCTGGTGGAGCTCTTCATCGCCGAGCGCAACGACCAGACCATCATCGAGTTCGCGCACTCGCTCACCAAGGTCTTCGAGAAGATCCCGAGCGCCGACCCGCCCATGCTGCGCGTGGCTGCCAAAGCCCTGGGCCACATCGTGTCCACGGGCGGCACCAGCCTCATCGAGTTCGTGGAGGATTATCACGTCAAGCCGGCGCTCGAGTGGCTCAAGAACGAGACGTTCCACGTGCGCCGCCACGCCGCCGTCATGATCCTCAAGGAGCTGTCCATCAACGCGCCCTCCACGTCCTTCCGATACATGGACAAGTACTTTGACTTCATCTGGAGCGCCTTCTGGGACTCTAAGCTCGTGGTAAGAGTGAGCGCCAGCGAGTCGCTGCAGTCGTGCTTCATGTTGATCCAGCAGCGTGAGTCCAACCGCAAGACGTCGTGGTACAACCGCGCGCTGGACGAAGCGGAGAGCGCCTTCAAGCGGAACAGCTCGGACGCGACGCACGGCGCACTGCTGATTCTCAACGAGTTGCTGCGCAATACCGGGGACTTTATGCACTCGCACTACGCTCGTGCTTGTCGACTGGTGTTCAGCCACCAGGACCACAAGAGCGCTACCGTGCGCTCTGCTGTGATCAGTCTGTTCCCGCGTTTGGCCAAGTTTAACACATCGGTGTTCGTAGAAAAGTGCTATCGGCCGTGCATGAACCATTTGCTCGAGGTGCTTTTCTCGGCTACGACGACAACTCGTCCGGACGCACTGCTTTCGATTGGAAAACTTTCTCTGGCGATTGGACCGCTACTAGCGAGGGACGAACAGGCATTGATGGCAATTATGAACGGTATTAAGGGTGGATTACAGGTGCGCAAGAAGGATTTTGATACTCATCGAGAGGCACTCGCGTGTCTGCGTATGCTGGCGGAGACTGTGGGTCCTGCGCTTATCAGGGTCGATTTGGAGTCTATGGTAGGACCGCTTTTCCAAAATGACTTGGACTCGTCGCTAGTGGAGACACTAACGACGATCGTCAAGAAGATTCCGCCGATGAAACCAATTATCCAGCAGAAGTTGTTCGAGCGGTTGAGCGCCATATTGCGCTCCAGGCAAAACGACGCCCCAGGATCTGCTACAACTCCCACCAGTAGAAGGCTCAAAACAGCCTCCATTTCAGTGACGGGTGGAATGCTGTCGAACTTGTTTCTTTCGGCCACAGGAGCAAAGGCCACAGGAGCATCAGAGAATGGTGCCCCGTCAACGGAGGTGTCATCAGCCATCGCGATGCAGGCGCTTGCTCTAGATACTCTGGCAAACTTCGACTTCCAAGGCAACCGCCTCATCCCGATCATGTCCTTTGTTCACGAAACAGTGGTGAAGTTCCTTGACCATGATGTCGCAACTATCCGCAAGAGTGCTGCACTCACATGCTGCAAGTTGCTTCTGCCGCCAGGTGAAGATCGTGGTGGAAGCACGACGATGACCTCCGAAGATTTTGCCCGCCCAGTTACTTCAGTACTTGAGCGTTTGCTGACGGTGGGTATCGCTGATACTGAAGCAAGCATTCGCCTACGCGTTTTGGCCTCGCTGGATTCACGGTTCGACCCATTGCTCGCGCTGAACGATAACTTGCGATGCTTATTTATTGCGTTGAACGATGAGGTTTTCAGTATTCGCCAAACGGCGATGAGCACGCTTGGACGACTGACGCACCACAACCCGTCCACTGTGCTGCCGTCACTTCGACAAACCTTGGTGCAGCTTTTGGCTGAATTGGAGTTTAGTGGAGATTCTCGGGGCAAGGAAGAAGGCGCACTTTTGATCGGTTGTTTGCTGCGTTCAGCTTCTCAGCTTGCCCAACCCTACGTTCTCCCTATTCTTCGCGTGTTGATGAAGAATCTGCGTGAAGACTCGGAGCGCCGTAGCCATAGTCGAAGCACAGTCAGTGTGAGCAAGGCTATCTTGGCTACATTGGGTGACTTGGCGGAGGTCGGAGCACAAGAACTGACGCCTTACCTCGGACAGCTATTGCCTGACGTTATTGACGAAATGCGCGACTCAAGCAATCCGCAGATATTGCAGGTCGCTATCAAAACCCTTGGTCAGCTGGTCTCATCGACTGGTTATGTGGTGCTGCCGTATCACGAATACCCGGAGTTGATGGACTTGCTGTGCCAAGCATTGCAGAAGTCAGGTGACGCTTTCGAATCTTTGCGGATTGAAGCTGGGCGTACGCTTGGTGTCTTGGGTGCGTTGGATCCGTACAATCTTCGTCTGTTCCACTTGCAAAAACAAGGCAAGCTCACGGATGCCAAGAAGAAAGAGTTCCGTTCCAGTGCGTTTGCGGTTGGTGCTGGTGGAGTGTTCAGCCTCATGGCCATTGCGGCTAACCCTTCAGCAGCCTTGATGACTAACGGCCTTGGTTCTGGGCTAAATGCGGCGAACGCGGCAAATGGATCTGCTATTGGTATTCGTATTGGCAATGAGATTGGTGGGCCTGGGATGCTCGATGGCAGCAACGAGGAAGACGCTCAGCAACTTGGAGAATCGCTTTTTCTCACACCAGCGCGGAAGGTCGCAAAAAGTGACAATCAAACTAGTGGAAAGCTGACCAACATCATCCTAGAGGTCCCCCCCGATGATTTGCTACCGTCAATGATCCCTGACTCGTCCCAGTATTTCCCTACGGTAGCGATCAATGCATTGATCCGCATTCTGTTGGAGCCGCGTAACTCTGTGCACTACCAGGGTACGTTTATGGCAATCATGTATATTTGCAAAAGTCAGCGGAAGCGTATGGGACAGCACCTGGACAAGATCATTCCAGCTTTTCTTTATGCGCTAGAGAAGGTGAACCGTTCTCTGCGCAAATTCCTATTTGAGCAGCTTTGCGACCTGGTACAAATTGTCGAAGAGCAGATCCAGCCACACTTGGATCACGTGGCCTTGCTTTCTATCGTGAACAGTTATTGGGACGAGCATCTTGAAGAGGTTCTCAATCTGGTCAAGAAGCTGGCAAACTCGCTTGGCGAAAACTTCCGTGTTTACCTACCGGACCTCATCCCTCAGATGTTGCGTGTGATTCGGACAGAGCGCGACAATCCTGCTCGACCTCGAACGCTATTGGTGCTAAAAACTACTGTATCTCTTGGACGGTTGCTGGATGGATATCTTCACTTGATCATCCCGGCACTCGTGGCACTTATCCAGAGTGATGCTGATGTCAACGCGAGAAAACAAGGCCTGGGTTCGCTTGGTTCGCTCGTGAAGAAGCTTAATGTGAGCGTGTATGCATCAAAGATCATTCACATGCTGGCTCGTGTGATCTCGTCGCAGCCGGAGATGGTGTATCTGGCGATGGATTGTCTTTGCTGCATGGTCTACACTATGGGTGACGACTACGCAATTTTCGTTCCAGTTATCAGCCAGGTTTTGGGCCGTCACACATCGCGCTCAAACGATATTTTCGATCGATATGATCTACTTGTGTCAAAGATTCTGAAGTACCAACCACTTCCCGTAGCTTCGTGGGCAACTGATCCGTTGAAATCGCGCATTGATACCTCGAGTAACCGTAAGGATTCCGGCCCATCAGCGCAAGATGAAACGAAGAGCCTACCATGCGACCAAAAGAATCTGATGAAGGCATGGGAGGCATCTCAGCGATCCACGAAGGAAGATTGGAACGAATGGATTTTGGCGTTCTCGGTTGAATTGCTCCGAGAGTCCCCATCACCTGTCCTTCGTGCTTGCAAGGAGCTTGCCTCGGTCTATCAGCCTTTGGCAAGAGAGCTATTTAACGCATCATTTGTGAGCGTGTGGCCTCACCTATCATCCTCGACGCAGGACAACTTGATTCGATCTCTGGAGTCAGCCTTCCAATCACCACATCTGCCATCTGAAATCCTTCAGACGCTGCTTAATCTTGCCGAGTTCATGGAACACGACGACCAACCTCTGCCGATTGATATCCGGTTGCTCGGATCTTTGGCCGATAAGTGCCATTCTTTCGCCAAAGCTCTTCACTACAAAGAGCTTGAGTTCAACACGAATCCAGGTACCGACGGAATTCAGGCACTTATTAGCATCAACTCGAAGCTGAACCAACCAGAGGCCGCGCGTGGTATCCTGAAGTACGCTCTGGAAAAGCTGCCAGGTATCGAAGTGAAGGCTTCATGGCACGAAAAGCTCTTGCGATGGGATGATGCGCTCGCAACGCATGACCGCGTTCTCCAAGAAGATCCGAACAATGTCGAGTCCATCTTCGGCAAAATGCGCTGTCTGTGGGCAATTGGTGAGTGGCGCAAGCTGAACGATCACGTGCAGGAGACTTGGTCCAAAATCTACGGTGAGGGACAAGATTTGAACAGTGAGCAGGAAGATGGCGAGAAGCTGCTTGATGTGCCTCCTGCCCTGAAGAAGGAGCTGTGCAGCAGTGGCGCGCGAGTAGCCTTTTCGCTGCAAAACTGGGACTCGATTCCGAAGTACATTAACTCAGACATGGATGCTACGGAGTCGCATTTGTTCAAGGCGGTTGTGTCTATTCGGCGCATGGAACTGGATGAGGCGATGAATTCGATTACTGATTGCCGGAAGGAGATGGACCCCACTCTACGCTCCCTTGTGAGCGAAAGTTATGCTCGGGCGTACCTCCCGGCCATTGTAAACCTTCAGATGCTGACGGAGCTGGAGGAAATTGTTGCGTATCTGAAGATGTTTACCTACAAAAACAACGGTGAGCTTACGCTTCTGTCAGCGCCTACATCATCGACCTCAATGTCCACAACTGCATCACGCCGCAAGCAAAGTATCAGCAGCCTAAACTTCGTATCATCATCGTCATCGACTTCGTATGGTCACGAAAAGCACGTTGCACTGAAAAAGCTGCAGACGATATGGACAAGGCGTATGCTGGGAGTGGAGCGTAACATCCAAGTGTGGCAGAGCCTCATGCTGGTGCGATCACTTGTGTTTGATCCCAGAGAAGATGTGGATATCTGGCTGAAGTACGCGCGCTTATGCTTGAAGTCGGGACATATAAATCTCGCTGCCAGCGCTCTCTGGCGTGTTGGTGCGCAACCGTTCATCCGTAGTGTTGAACGAGATCCGTACGCACCGATTCCGATCAACCTAGGCGGTAACGCTGGAGCAAGTCAGGGCTTCGCAAATGGACTATTGAGTCTAGCGGACAGTGCGGCCCAGGACCCCCGCGTAGCCTTCAGCTACTTGCGGCATTTGTGGGCAGAGAACCGCGAAGATGTGGCCTTGAAGCAAATGGATTACTTCATCGAGGCCTTGGAACAGCACGGGGACCCCATGGACGAAGATATGCGCAAGCTGCGAGTGCAGGTGTATATTCAACTTGGCGAATGGCAAATGTCGCTTGCTGAGCCACACAAACAAGCCGACGGAACGTATGACCATGTCCTCGAGTGTCTTGAGACGGCAACAAAGCTGGATCCGACCAACGACCGTGCGTGGCATGAGTGGGCACTTATGAATTTCCGGGCGCTTGAAGCTACCGTGAAGGAATCTGGTCAAGGAGACCCGAAACGGTATGCTGTTCGAGCCATCCAAGGTTTCTTCCGCTCTATCTCGTTCGGTCATACAAGTTATGATGTGACCAAGGATGTTCTGCGCCTGCTGACACTTTGGTTTGCGCAAGGCAACCGTATCGAGGTGCACATGGCGATGGTCGAAGGCTTCCAGGAGGCGTCTGTTGACACGTGGCTGGATGTGATCCCGCAGCTTATTGCACGTATTGACACGCCGAACCCAAAGACTAGCGAGCTTCTTCACGACCTGCTCTCCCGAATTGGACAAGCACACCCCCAAGCCTTGATTTATCCGATTACGGTGGCGTCTAAGGCGCTAAACCCGACTCGAAAACTTGCAGCCGAAGGAATACTTGCTGCTGTGCGTCGGCATAGTTCCCAGCTTGTGTATGAGGCTGATATGGTGTCCCGTGAGCTTATTCGTGTGGCAATCCTATGGAATGAGCTGTGGCATGGGGCTCTCGAGGAGGCCTCTAAGCACTTTTTCAACAACCGCGACGTCACTGCCATGATTGCTGAGTTGGCCCCGCTTCATGAACAACTGGAAAAAATCAACACAGAGGAAGCACCTACGCTTCGCGAGGTAGCTTTCTACCAAGCGTTCGCTCGGGATCTCGCATATGCAAAGGAATGGACCAATGTGTATGAACGCACGAAAAGCCTGGACGATCTGAACCAAGCCTGGGACATCTATTACAGTGTGTTCTCCAAGATTCGCAAGCAGCTCGCAAACCTTTCAACGCTGGAACTGGCTAACGTCGGACCGAAGCTACTATCCGTACGCAACCTTTCTCTTGCAGTACCAGGCACGTACAAGGCTGGTGCTCCGATTGTCCGCATCCAGACTTTCGACACCATGGTGACAGTGTTGACATCGAAGCAGCGTCCAAGAAAGGTGACAATCAACGGAAGTGACGGAAAGTCCTACCCGTTCCTATTAAAGGGCCACGAAGACTTGCGTCAGGATGAGCGTGTGATGCAGCTCTTCGGTGTGATCAACACGTTGCTGGCTAACGACAGTGATACCAGCAAGCGTAACCTGGCTATCCAGCGTTATTCGGTGCTTCCGTTGTCGCACACGAGTGGTCTTATTGGTTGGGTGCCCAACTGCGATACCTTGCACCAGCTTATCCGCGACTACCGTGAGGCGCGTAAAATTCAGTTGAACGTTGAGCACCGCCTCATGGTGCAAATGGCACCCGACTACGACAAGTTGCCGCTCATGCAGAAGGTTGAGGCCTTCAAATATGCACTTGGCGAGACCACCGGCCAGGATCTGTACCGTGTGCTGTGGCTGAAGAGTCAAGACTCGGAGGTTTGGCTCGACCGCCGCAGGAACTTCACGCGTTCGCTCGCCGTCATGTCGATGGCCGGTTACATTCTCGGTCTCGGTGATCGCCACCCGAGCAATCTCATGCTGGATCGCGTGTCGGGCAAACTGGTGCACATTGATTTTGGTGACTGTTTCGAGGTAGCAATGGAGCGTGACAAGTATCCGGAGAAGATCCCGTTTCGACTCACGCGCATGCTTACGCAGGCAATGGAGGTGAGCGGCATTGAAGGCAATTTCCGCTACACGTGCGAAGCCTCGATGCGTGTGCTTCGTGACAACCGCGACTCGCTCATGGCTGTGCTTGAGGCGTTCGTTTATGACCCGCTCATCAACTGGCGTCTGCTCAAGAAGGACGCTGTGCCGTCTCACGCGCAACCTGAGGAAGATGATGGTGCTGGCGGTGCAGCCGCCGCTGACGGTGCGGGCGTCAACGGCGACAGGAGTTCTGTGCGTGATGGAAACGAAGACGGAAGCGAGGCCCATGCGGACGGCGAAGGCGACGCTGCAAATGGGGGCAATCTGGAAGAGGACAAGCTGGCGGAGGGCAGCATGAAGAGCTCGACGTCGTCGGCCCCCGTGACCCCCCGCAGGCGGCGACACTCTTCGTCCGAGGCCGCGATGCTGGGCTACAACATGGACATGCTCGACCCGCGCAACTCCATGTCGGAGACGCAGCGCGACAACTTGGGCGCGTCGTTCGTGGCGGCCGAGCACCCGCAGCTGAACGAAAAGGCGCTGAGCGTCATCGACCGCGTCAAGAAGAAACTGGCCGGCCGCGACTTCGACGATGGCAGCCGAGTGCTCACCGTGGACGCGCAAGTGGATCGGCTCATCCACCAAGCCACCTCGCACGAGAACCTGTGCCAGCTTTACTACGGTTGGTGTCCGTTCTGGTAGGCCGAGGGTTGAAGTGTCCTGTTCTGGTAGACGTGCGTTGGTAATGGCTACATTTTGTTGATAATTGCAATGGCTGCTCTTAACATTTGTCGTTTTTGGTCCGGACCAAATCGACCTTTTCTGTGACCAATTTTGATTGGCGGCGGCAACGTCGCTTGACTCGAGCCGAGCAACTTCTGGACGATGGCGGTGGCAGGCAAGGGCAAGAAGCGTAAGGCCGCTCCGGGCGGCGCCGGCGGCAGCAAGAGCAAGCAGAGCAAGACGCAGGGCAAGGGCCGCGGCAGTGGAAGCAACAGCAGCAGCAGCAGCAAGAACAGCAAGAACAGCAAGAAGAAGGGCAACAAGAAGCCGTCGTCGCAGCAGTCGACGCGCCACGCCGACCGCGACGAGGAGGAGGACGTGGAGATCGACGACGAGGATGTGGCCTTCTACGAGGGCAACGCGCAGTTCACGTCCTTCCTGGCCAACATGGACACCAAGGCGCTGAGCAAGCCCGTGCACCACAAGGGCGACAAGAAGCCGGCGCCCAAGCCCGTCAAGAAGCAGGAGGACGAGGACGAGGACATGCCCCTGGAGAAGCTGGAGGCGCGCCCGCGCAAGGCCGCGTGGGCCACGGACAAGCAGGAGGTGCTCAAGGACAAGCTGCCCGTCAAGTTCATGGACGGAAGCGTGCGTGCCAACAAGCTACTGGCCGAGAAGGAGGAGAAGGTCAAGGCGGCGGAGGCGGAAGGGGGCGAGGAAGAAGAAGAAGAAGAGGAGGAGGAGCAGGGAGAGGAGGACGACGAGATGGACTCAGACGTATCGGACATGGAGTTCGAGGAGATCACGGACGCCGAGACGTCGGCCCCCACCGAGACGCCCATGCCCGAGCTGTCGTCGGTGGATCTGAAGCGCCAGCGTGGAATCCGACTGATCACCAAGAAGGTGGAAATCGCGCAGATTTGCGAGAGCATTTTGGAGAGCCCGGAGGAGTCTTTCAAGAGAAGCAAAGAGCATCCGCAGCAGCTCAGTAAGATCCAGCAGCTGCAGGAGTTGTGTCGTGACCCGGACACGACCGTGCGGCGTCTCAGTCTGATGTCGCAGTTGTCGGTGTTCTTGGATATCTTGCCTGACTACCGCATCCGTCTTCAGAACAACGATGGGAGCGCAGAGGAAAAGGGGAAGCAGAACCGCGGACGCCCCATGAAGAAGAAGGTGCAGCAGATGCAGGACTACGAGGCCGCGCTGCTCAACAACTACCAGAAGTTCCTCAAGTACTGCGCCGAGTTGGTTACAACGGGGCTCAAGGGCAAGCGCCCGGAGCAGAGGGCGACGATGACTGCACGCGAACGACGTGACGTGCTGCTGGCGGAGACTGGCGTTCGTTGCTTGGCACAGCTTCTGGAGAAGAAGTATGCCTTCAACTTCCACCTCAACATCGTGATCGCGCTGGTACCGATGGCAGACTCGCCGTTCCCGAGCGTTCGTGAGCAGGCTTGCGCATCGTTCGAGAGTGTCTTCAAGAGCGACAAAACGTGCGCGTGCTCGTATGAGGTTGTGCAGCAGATTTCCAGCTACGTCAAGCAGAAGCAGCACCGTGTGCAGCCTTTCATCATTCGTACGCTACTGGTTATGCCGCTTGAAGTTACCATGGAGCAGGGTGAGGCGGCTCGCAAGAAAGCCAAGTCTGACCGCAAGAAGCGTCGTCGCCAGCAGGCGGATGGTGATACCATTGCTGCCGGTCTCAAGGAGGCTGAAGCTGTTGTGGACCGTGCTGAGCGTGAAAAAACGCAAGCCGACATCCTGCACGAGCTGGTGCTGATCTACTTCCGCATCCTGAAGCAAGCTACCTACTCGCAGGCTCTGCCGGCCGTGCTTGAGGGTCTTGCTAAGTACTCCTTCCTGATCAATCTTGACATCATGATTGACTTGCTCAAGGTGCTCAAGGTTGTGCTGCGCGAAGAGGATGTGCTGCCACTTCCGGCGGCGTTGCAAGCTGTGCTAACGGGACTACGTGCGCTGCAGGGCCCTGGCGGACAGGAGCTTATGATCGACGAAAAAGAGTTCGTGGACATTCTGTACCGCCTGCTGCACCGATTCGCCGATGGCGAGGCGAGCTCGGACTCGTCGTGCTTCCTTTCGCTGCTTCAGTGTGTGGAGGCCGTGTTTTTGCGTCGGAAGGAAATCGTCGTCGAGCGAGTGGCGTCTTTTGTGAAGCGATTGCTGCTTGTGGCACAGCACCTGCCTCCGCACCAGGCTCTGGCCATCCTGTCTCTGCTGCGTGCACTCTTCCTTCGCTACTCGAAGCTGCAGCAGCTTCTGGAGTCGGACTTGGATCGTGTGGCTTCAGGCGAATACCGTGCAGACATCGACGATCCCGACTTTGCGAACCCGTTCTCGAGTGCATGTTGGGAGTTGGCGCTCTTGACACACCATGCCCACCCGAAGTTGGCTAGCTATGCGCTTGGCACTGCCCAGATGGCTCCAACCCTGCCGAATGAGCACGCCCGAGCGATCATGGATGCCTACGATCCGTACGCTGGAGCGACCTTCACTTTTAAGCCGAAGGTACCGGTGCCGCCTAGCAACCCGCTGCACAAGAAGATCGCCAGCGAGATCAATAAGAACGACTCGCGCAAGAAGAGCCGCCAGCGTCGTGCCCGTCAGTTTTTCGTGCGCGATCCGCTGGCCAGCTTGGACGAGCAGTACCGCAAGCAGGACGCCTCGCCTTTCTTCCAGAAGTGCCTCGAGCTTGACGAGCAGCGCACAGACGACAAGCTGCCGGTGTTCAAGAAGTAGCTGGTTCAACCAATAGATGCATACGGACAAACAAGATCTTTTGAACAAAAAGCTGTTAGATATCATCACAAGTTGTGCTCCACAACTCTTAGTACGGGCTATCGTAGCGTCGGCGCGCTGCGTTTTGGTTGTAGGGCACGTTGGAGTTCATGCTGAAGTTGTGGCTGGTCGGAGCCTCGCTGTGCTGTGAGAATCCGGGATTCTGGTCACTGAACTGGTACATTGGGGCCGGCGGGGCGGCTGGCATTGCCTTCTCCCGTCGTGCCGCGCGCACGTTTTTCCAAAGCACGCCCGTCATGGCAAGCACCAGGACGGCCGCGATGATGCAAATGATGCTAGCCACCAAGACGACGTTGGTCCACTTCTCCACAAGGTCGTAAAATACGCTGCGGCACTCCATGAACGGGGCGCTGGTCGACATGTCGTCAGCGTCCGTGGCATTAAGCAGGAAGCCGCCGCACCAGACCTGGTTGGCGCTCGTACGCGGACAGGAGGCCTCCGCCCAGTCGAGCACGACCGAGTACTCGTCGTACTGAGAGACCAAGTCGCACACGGCGCAGACGTCGTCGATGGCTGCAAGGGTCACGGTGGCGCAGACGTTGGTGAAGTTGGTCGTGGAGGCCGCGAAGTAGCCCGAGAGCGACACGTTGAACATCTCGAGCACCGTGTTGACCGTGGCGTCCTCGCAGTAGAACGGCACCTGCGCGTAGCAGTAGAGCTGGTTAAAGTTGGCTCCGAGCGAGGCCTCCTCGGTCGTGGCGGGGTAGTCCTGGCTGCTCCAATCGTTGGCCTCGGAGTTGGCCATGTGCGCGCCCACGGCCACCACCACGAAGAGGACGGCCGTGAGCACGAGCACGACGGCGTAGATGGTCAGCAGCAGCTTCTGCTGCAGCATGGCGCCGAAGCAGCCGAGCGCCGAGAGCGCGATGACCACAGCGCCCAGCACGAGCGTGAAGACGAGCGTGGACGTGCCGATCCACTCGTAGTCGCCCTGGAAGGCGTCCAGCCAGCCGGAGCTCTTGACGCGGTGGCTGAAGTACACCAGCAGGCAGCCGGCCACCATGAACGCCATGTTGAGCAGCAGCAGCAGCACCTTGGCCACGTTGCCCAGGCCGCCGACGTACGCCATGCCCGTCGCTCCGCCGCCTCGTTCCTCCATGATGGCGATGCCGCCGCCTATTGTTGTTCCTGTCGTGACGACTCGGCGAGTGGTGGGAAGGAGAGGGGGGGGGGGCGATGAGGTAGAGAAGACGCGAACGAGAGGCTCCTCCCCTACTGCTGCTGTCTGAACTCGGTCTCCTGTTGTAAGACCACCTGGCTTCTACCGCGTGGTCGCCTGATACAAAAATGAGCAGTCCGACCTAGTATCCGCTCGCCGATTGGCTGAAAAGCAGTTTGTGTGGCGATCGTCAGCGAGACTGTGTGTGGCTGCCACTCAGCAGCTGGTCGATCCAAGTCGCTCTGGATAGCCGGAGGCCCATTTGGCGCTGAGAAAGTCTCACGTGCGCTTGAGACGACGAGCAGCGAGGCAATACAATCCCATGACAAAAAAATACATGTACATCGCGTCGTGCAATGGACAGTGATTTCCATAGAGTGTGGTGTGCGAAACACGCTCTTTATGTTTACCACACCTCCGTGTGTTGCCACACAAATGTGTACGCCACACCATATTCATGTGCCACTTGCGTAGCAGTCCATTTTGCCCAGCTTCCAATGGAGCTGCCAGCGGTGCGTGCGTTTGCTGCCCGCGTAGCCCACGCCCACCGCCGCTAACCCTCTCTCTACACCACCCCAGGACCTCCTCCACGGCGACTGGCCGTGCCAGCGGGAGATCGACCTGCTGAAGCGCACGCAGGCCGCGCACCAGCAGCTCACTTGGCGTCTGCAGGGGATGACGCGCGAGCTGCGCGGAGAGCGCTACTACCCGCTGCAGGTGCGTGTGTGCAGCAGCCCCTTTCCATACCAGGAGACCGGTCTGGACTGCATATGGCTAACGCTGTTGCTGTCCTGGTCACCGCGGCTGGGCAGACGGAGACCAAGCAGCTGCGCGTGCGAGTGTATCACACGTACGTCCCGCCCGTGGAGGCCACGGACGACACACCAGCGACGCCTGGCAGGTGGACGCTCAAGATCGAAGGCATCGACGCGGCGGCGGGGGAGCCGACCATTGTGGCGAGTTGCTGGAGAGCAGTGGGAGGGCTGGCTGCTTGCAGGGCTGACGAGTGTTTGGGTGTCAATGGTTCAGAAATTCTCGAGCTACTTCCGGAAGGCGTCGATCGAGTTGGACCCGCATATGTACGCGGACCACGTGATTGAAGTGAGCTGTTGCAGAAGTATAATGTGTGTTCTTGTAGACGAAGTCTAAGCGAAGGCGATTATCTGCTTGTCGTTGTAGTGGACGAGTTTCCAGAAGACGAGTCACGACGTGGACGGACTCGAGGTGTCCAGGACGGGCAGCACGGCGCACACGGTGAAGATCAAGCTGCTTCCTGCGCAGACGCCCGAGCGGTTTACAATTTCACCCGAGTTGGAAGCAGCCATTGGACAGTACTTGGGCCCCTCCAAGGCGTACACGAAGCAGGATATCGTGCTGGCGATGTGGGAGTACATCAAGCTGCGCAACCTAATCAAGGACGATGACTGCCGCGTGGTTGTGTGCGACGCGAGGCTGGGGCAGGTGCTTAACTGTGTATCGCTGCCATTTACCTCTATTATCGTAGCGCTCAAGCAGCAACTGACGCCGATCAACGCCATCGACCTCGAGTACACGCTGAGTCTCTCGAAGGCATGCGAATCCGAGCTGCTGGATGAGAAATTCTTTGACATCTCCGTAGCAGCAACACCTGAGCTGGACAGAACTCGTGCTCGTGCTCTCAAGGAATGTGATGAACTCCAGCAGGACCAGAAAAAAGAGCTGGCGCTGCTGAAGGAACAGGAAGTGGATATCCTGGAGCGCTTGCAAATGTACACGCGGAAGAAGGAGTGGATGACTCAGTTCGCACAAGATCCGTGTGGGTTCATGGAAGATGTGAAGAAGTCTCAGCTGGCCGACGAAGAGGTTCGTAATATCCTTGTTTATTTTTTTGTATCTTGCTGGTTCTTATGGAATACGCTTATATGGTGCAGATTTTGGCTGCCGAGGCGGAGCTGGATGAATTCAGCATCCCTCACCCCCAGCGCTTCACACAGCCATGGGTGCGCGAGGTAGTTGGCGAGCTGCTCACGACCCGCCCCGCCAACTAAAGCGTGCATTGAACCAATTCACCTATTCTTATGCTGCCATGGCATCTATAACGGATGCAGTGCGATATCAATAGCAAAGCTGCCTGACCTTTGACGTTCGTTAATCGAGTCCGTTGCAGGGCCTTCAAGCCAAAAGGGCGGGCGGAAAGCGCAGACGGGTGACAGTATTGTGCTCTCAGCACAACTGCTCCATCTCGCTCGGCTTGGTTCCTGCTCTGCTCCTTCTTCAACGCATTCTGCCAGATTGTGGGTCTGCGTTTCCTGATTCCAGCCGACTGTCGTTGCCTACTATTAGTCGCTGCAGATCTTCATGCAGCAACCTGGTACTCGCTTACGTTGCGACCCGACGGATTATGCCAAGCGGCAGCAAGAGAAAAAGGAGCGAGCAAAAGAACTTCGTGAGCAGCGGCAGCGCGGTGTTTACTCGGACGATCATACCTTTGCTCCAAAGTACGTCCCTCGTTGGGTTGCTACCTGCTTCGTGCTTGCTCCGAGTCTAGCTAGTTATTTACTCATGCGCTGTGTAATAATGTTTTGATGTTATCTCCTACAGAGTGAACGCGAGGACGCGAAATCATCCGTCGCCGCCAGGTTCACGTGAAGAGCTCGACCAAGCTTCCAGATCGTCGTCGACAGACAGCATGTCCAACCGGAACTACGGCCACAACAACAATCACCAGGACATGGAAGACTCAACTAGTAATGGGAACGATGCACTCGATAATTTATCGCGCAGGTACCCGAAGAAAGCACCCTCGACACCGCAGCAGCAGATGGCATCATTACACGTGACGCCCCTTGAACCAGGTAAGCAAGTATGCTAGCCAGTTTGTCACTATGATGCGGTTCTAATGGGTCGCTGGAATTGACTCAGAGCATGACACGTTGTTCCGAGAAGTTAAGCGGGCGACAGGACGAGAGATTGAAGACCTCCCTATCCGAAAAACTACGGCGCCATCTCGGGCGGGCGGTCATACCGGTCCATGCCTACGGAACTCGAGTTGTGGGTGCCCGAAGTGTGGTGGTGGTGGTCTTGCACCAACGAGCAGCGCCAATGCACCAGAACCACCGATACGTCGAAGGGAGCCCGGGGCTATGCCGAGCACAGATCCCTACAGAGAGAACAACTCGGGTGCAGTGGCGACGCAAAATGAGATGGGGGTACGTTCTTCAGCTACATGTAGCAAAATCATTTACGTGCTCCACTAACACTTGCTGAATTTCCAGAACTCGCTGATGCTTCTCAAGTCCAAGATGTCTCGCCGGAAAGCGCGGAGTGCACCGACGAACCAGGCTTCTCTGTTTGTAGAGAAGAATATTCCCAGTGCTGTCGTTCACTCGGCGCGATTGCCATCATCGACAGCCATGTCCCGAGATACACCGAGCCCGCCACCGCGACAACCAGTCGCACCACGACGCGTTGCCTCTCAGGCAGCCGCCCCAGCCCCGCCTGCGAGGCGTAAAGCACCTCTACACCATGTTGACGAAGATTCTACCGGGGATACTCAGTACCCAGTTCCGATCACGACGGGGTTCAATCTGTCCGCGGACCTCGTAAGAACTGACGTCGTGGTTGTGCAACTGCTTGTTTATTGCTGCGCAATAATCTAACCATTGCTCTCACTGAAATGATGTGCAATAGGACGAGTACGCGGACGGCGCAGAGCAAATGGAGCAGTGCCACAACTGCAGCCGGAAATTCAACATTGCCTCGTTCCAGAAGCACCAAAAGATTTGCGAGAAGGTTTTCTCGGGGCAGCGTAAGGTGTTTAACATGGCAGCAAAGCGACTTGAGGGGACAGAAGCAGAAAAAATAGCAAGGGAAGCTAAGTCTAAAAATTCGAGCAACGGAGCTCGAAAGACCCCAATGGCAGCAACGGAGAAGCCAATAAAGGCGAAGGGCGGTGCAGACTGGAAACAAAAGAGCGATA
Organism: Phytophthora pseudosyringae; assembly: GCA_019155715.1. Taxonomy (NCBI): domain Eukaryota; phylum Oomycota; class Peronosporomycetes; order Peronosporales; family Peronosporaceae; genus Phytophthora; species Phytophthora pseudosyringae. Next base: position 34,724 of record JAGDFM010000030.1, on the reverse strand, counting down.
TGTTCCGCAACGCCATGAAGGCCAGTCGTGATGTATCGAAGGCGTTGAAGGAAGGGAAGGAACTGCCACCTATGATACCGTCGGCTCCTGACCCGAGCCTCATCCAGTGCGAATATTGCAGTCGTCGCTTTAACGAAAAGGCCGCCGAACGCCACATCAACTTCTGCCGAGAAAAGTCTCAGCGTGACAACATCAAGGGGCCTGCTAAGCGGGCTCCAGCTTCGAAGCCTGGGTCCCGAGCTGCGGCAGTGAGGAAAAGATAGACTGGGAGAGAGTGCTGGTTGTTGAAACAACATGCTTGATGCCTTTATTCTTCACGTTGTTCCTTGTAGCCTGCTCGCATACGTTCTGTTCAACCGAGCACGAATAGCCGGTCTTTCGAGTGCATGAGCAAGGATGAGGGAGGGCAAGTGTATACAAACGGAAGTAGATTGTCCAGCTCCGAGCATGTATGCCGCATCACGCCGATCACGAGCATTTCTTTTGAGATGTACTCGAGAAAAATATCAAGGAAAGCTCCACCAACGAATTCGTCGTCGATCTCCACATCAAAAAGTCGGCGGTGGGGACTTTCACTGGAGCTGCCCAAGCCTGCTGTGCCTCGAGATGCCGAACCCATCTCTGCATCCCTTTTGCTGAAATTCTGTGAACCACTTCCATTTGCCAGAGCTTCAATCGCTTCCATGATGTAAGGGTTGTAGAATGCTTGACAGACAATACGATTGAGGAGACTCGACAGGAAGATACTGCCTCCCGCAAACGATGGTGTCAGCGACGGAAATTCATCCTGGACAGCTTCATCGCACGGCCGACAGAGTTTCGCATTACAGGCGTAGTGTAACACAGAAAGCGTGTTTCTGTTGACTGGCCATGATCCAGCAGTGGTGGTCTTCCGTTCAACTACTCTTGGAGGCTGGCTTTCGAACTGCTGTAGTGCAGCATCAATAACATCGGACTTCTCACGAAATAAGCCTGGATCAAGACCAGGGAAGCGCCCCAACGTCCTAAGTTTTACACTTTCCAACGGAATGCCTTGCTCCAACTCGCGCTTGAAAGAAATATGAGTGGCTGGAGACGACCCCAACTCACTTTCAATTCTGCTGCTCCGACGACGTTGATTTCGAGGTGAAGCACGTCTGGAGAGACTTTGGTTGGTAATTTCAACAGCTAACAGAGAGCAGACAACCCCGAAGTCAGCGAGGCGTTCATCGTCTGTCCAAGTATTTTGTCCGCTAAGCCCGAATTCAAATACTTCATAGGTGGATGCAAGCTGATCTGCTTCTCTTGATACACTCTTGTCAAGAGGCAGAATCACGACTTGGCGGGCCTTTGAGGCCTCAACGCGCACGAGATCATTGGTTCGTGCTGGGCTCCCCACCACAAGAAGTACACTTCGTAGTAGATTTGCAGAGCTTTCTTCCGAAACCATCAGCAGATCTTGTGCTGTTGGCTTATACGCCAGCAAGAAAACGATCCGTGCTTCTTCAGCGGATCGACCTCGCGCACTGTCCAGCGCCTTGTGTTTGCATTCTTGTTGGACGTACCGTCGAAGAAGATTGGCAATTGACACTGCATCCGACAAGCTCCTTGAGCAAATGACGTAGTGACCCGACTGCCCCTTCACGTTCGACCGATAGTGATCTCGCTCGAAGACTGCATCAATTTTCTCTATCTCTTTGGAATGGATGGCTGCATACAATGAGCTTCCATTTGAAGGCGAGTTCACCACCGACGGCATGGAATGGACTCGGCTAAATCGCCTTGTCGGTGGTTTTGATTTTGTATCGGCAGGCAATGCAGCAGCGGGTACGTCACAGTTCCTGACTAGCGTGTCGTTGATCGTACCTTCCACCCCTGTTGCTGGGTCTCTCCATCGACTGTCTTCACCTTGGTCTGCCAGATCCAAACGAATATTTCGAACTGAGGCTGATCTGGTCGTAGGATGAAAACGGTGGCGAGGTGATCGACGCCAAAGAGAGTCGGACGAAACTCGCACTGGAGTTGCAAACAAGCTTGCTGGTGATCTAAGTCCCCCCTCTGATCCATCTTCCCAGTAGCCATACGAATTAACGATGCGAATTACGTCCGATGCGGTTCTAGCAATCACAAAGCCAATATCCCTGTCGTGTACACCGGAGAGATACACCACAAGTCAGAGAAAAAAAAAAAAAAAACAGACTTCGCATTCAATCTTCGCGTACCCTTCATGGATGAATGAACCGAAAGGTGCCAGGTGAGCGATGCCGCCTTGTGCTCCATCACTCCTTACAACACCATGGCCTGTCTTTTGGCTGAGCGTTGAGATGAGTAGTGCTCCGTATTTTTCATAAATGTGGCGAGCTACGACGCCAAATTTGCGGTGCTCGAATCGGGACGAAAAAATGATCGGGAAAACTTGGTACGTCAACCCATCTAAATACTATGACGGCAGTACAACAGCACCATAAGCGATTGGAGGCGTGACACGATGCTAGAGCCGCCTACGTACCTCATGAATCCATGCTTTACTCCATGTTCGTCGTTTTGCGTACTGGCCTAAATGGTACGAGCGGATTAAGTTCAAGATAAGCGTACTAGCACCTGGACATACTGCAGCACGAGCTAGTAGCATATCCTTCAGCGCAGAGGTCTTTGTCGCGTTTGCACCTAGTAACAGCGACGACATTTCGTATTCGTACACACGCGACAGCAGCTGCACGTAGATGTCCACGTGCTGCCCACAACTATCCGCATAGTTTCGGATTGAGACGGCGTGCAAGATGGTTGCAGCATCTTGTTGCGCTGGTTCATGCCGGTTGTTGGCCAAGAAAAAGACAGCAGTTGCAGATGCCATCTTCACTCGATTCTGATCTCGCTCCTTCATTAAGCTTCCTCGAAGATAACTTGTACGTCGTCGGTATTTTTGTTTTTCAAGAATGCAAAGCAGCTCTGAGGACGGCGGCTCATCACTGACGAACACCACATCTAAGTGGATGGATCCACGGCTGGGATGATAGAATTCTTGAAGAAACTCTAGAGCAGTGCTGGCTGAAAGATTGTACCCAGAAACGATGACATGTCCAGAGGATTTCACCACAGCTTCCTTATCCCAAGGGTTGCTTTGCTTTGCCAGCGCGTTGAGTTTGTTGACTTCGGCGGGAACGATCGTGAAGATACCAATTATGACAACAATCACGAACACATGCCCCAGCACGGTGCGAGGGGTGACATCTCCGTAACCTAACATTAACGTACAAAGGCGATTAGCAAGCAAGTCGCCCAGTTCGTGCAAAATGAATTACCTTGCCTATTGTCGACACTGTCACCAGAACAAAGTAGAGAGAGTCGTGGAACTGCAGTTTCTCGTCATCATCGTACTGGTCCGACTCCAGAGCTTGATAAATCCCCGCCGCGCATAAAATGACAGCAATGGTCGATAGAATGAAGACTCCCAGCTAGATACACGACATACGGCGAAGTTACCTCGCCGATTGCTGATAAAACAAGGATGCTATTTTCTGCCAGCCTCACCTCATACTCAAACCCGTGCTTCTTGAACTTGATGTAGCGAGCTAATCGCAAAACTCGCAAAACGCGAAAAATGCGGAGCACACTGAACACAAACATCAGATTGGAGCGACTCCCTGGATCAACGAACTGCAACAACAACAACAGCTCAGCATTTCTGCTGGTAGATTGGAATGGTTGAAGCTGGTACGCACCACTATGAGCGACGGAATAATCGTGACGAGATCAATCATGCCATGCGCCGAGAAAACATATTTCCAACGAGGGTCCGTTGCAACAAACAGATGCAGGCCAAAGTCGAAAATGAAGAACGACGTCGCAATCATCTCCACTGCAGTACGCGAGTCGAAAGAGTAGATGTCCTGGTCGTAGAGCTCGGCGATGTACGCGAAGAAGATGAGCATACTCAGAGCGAAGTTTACGATCTCCAGAGCCAGTCCGTACGGCCCGGCCAGTGCAACGTGAGCTCGCTCTTGGAGCGTTGGCACGTACGCTTGAGCCACGGATCGCCCCACCTCCGTCCTCTTCTCTCGACTGACGCTGCTACTGTGGGCGCTGCTCATTCTCACGTCGAACCTAGACATGCTCTCATCTGCACTCGGTCAGCTTTCATAATATAATCATAAAAAATAAACATAAAATACCAAAAGATGTACATTTGTTAGGGCTGTCGGCGACTCGAATACTGTCTTCATGTGCGCGTTCCGACTGCATGGAGCAGTACACAGCGAGTAATCAGCGCTCCTGCACCGCTTCGGCCGGCAGTGTCAAGACGACACGCACCTCCTCCCTCTGCTCCTGCAGCTCCGCCATGTTCTCGCCTCCGTGGGGCGTCGCCACCTCCAAATACTGCGGCATACCTCGGTCTCTACACGCAGTGGCGACGCTTCGGCACTTTGAGTTATGTGCGCCACACTAAGTTGTACCGTTTCTCATTGCTTACCTATCATTTGATCATTCGACGAGTGGAGACCTAGCGACAAAGATGGGAGGCGCTCCGTGTGTGACCCCGGCGTGCGGCAAGAGCGGCTCGCTCGTGTGCCCGACGTGCAAGAAGCTGGGCATCCCGCCGGCCATGAGCACGTTCTGCTCGCAGGCGTGCTTCAAAGGCTACTGGTCCTCGCACAAGGCGCTGCACAAGATGTTCACGCAGGCCCTGGCCGAGGAGCAGGCCCGCGCCGAGAACGCGTCGCCCTTCGACGGCTTCGAGTTCACGGGCAAGCTGCGGCCCGCAGAGGTCTCGGAGATGAGCGTCGTGCCCGAGCACATCCCGCGCCCGGACTACGCCGAGACGGGCATCCCCGTGTCCGAGCAGCAAGCCAGCAAGGCCATCCCCATCTACTCGGCCGCGCAGATCGCGGGCATCCGCGAGGCCTGTCGCCTCGGCCGCGAGGTGTTGGACATCGCCGGCAAGGCGCTGCGTGTTGGCGTCACCGGTGACGAGATCGACAAGGTCGTGCACAAGGCCTGCATGGAGCGCGGCTGCTACCCGTCGCCGCTCAACTACTACCACTTCCCCAAGTCGGTCTGCATCTCGGTGAACGAGGTCATCTGCCACGGCATCCCGGACTCCCGTCCTTTTGAAGACGGAGACGTTGTGAATCTGGATGTGACGGTGTACAAGAACGGCTACCACGGCGACCTGAACGACACGTTCCTGGTGGGCAACGTGGACGAGGACGGCGTGCGCCTGGTCAAGACGGCGTTCGAGAGTCTGGCGGAGGCCTCCAAGCTTGTGCGTCCCGGCACCATGTTCCGTGAGCTGGGCAAGCACATCGCGGCGGTGGCCAACGCGCAGGACTTCTCGGTCGTCAAGACGTACTGCGGCCACGGCATCGGCTCGCTCTTCCACTGCTCGCCCAACGTCCCGCATTACGCGAAGAACAAGGCTGTCGGCATCATGAAGCCCGGTATGATCTTCACCATTGAGCCCATGATCAATATGGGTACGTGGCGTGACAAGACGTGGCCGGACGACTGGACGGCCGTGACGCAGGACGGTCTTCGCTCGGCGCAGTTCGAGCACACGTTCCTCGTGACGGAGACCGGCTACGAGATCCTGACTGCGCGTGAGAATGAGCCTGTGATGGAGTGGGATTTTGCCAAGGTGCACCGACCGTAGATGTACGTCTACTTGCGAGTGCTATCAACAACGGTTGCCAATCCTAGATGCTTCTAGCTGGTGGGATGGTTGTGTAGCTCGTTACCGGGCAAAGCGTGCAGACGCGATTAGGTAGGATACGCGCTGCTAAAAGCTGCGTGACGTCGGAGGTATGCAGGTGCGTAGATTTTGCAGTAAAAATACCATCTGTACTCAACGTGAAGCTCTTTTTTTTTAATTGCGCGATCTTTTATTGCAGTTGTTAGGGACGATCACTTCGTATTTCTGCTTGAGTGAAGAAGATACAAACTGAGAGAAAATGCTCAGTGCCAATGCATTGCTGCTGACGACCATCCGAGTAGCTAAGTTCCTATCCCTTGATAGGCTCGCTTGGGTTGACGAAGGCAACTGACTTTCGCCCACTTGACGTGCCCGGCTCACGTTGACATGTTGCACCACCGCCTAGCGAAATAACATATCATGCTAGTTTTCCGACGGCGGTATGAAAAGAAATTGGTTGTTTCGCGTGTGACGTCAAGTCGTTCCGTAACTACATCGGCCGGTTCCGTGCTTTAGCAAGCTGGCACACCCTCAAGTGAGAAGGTCCCCCATTGCGCATGAACGAATTAACTTTGTAGTAAGTGGGTCGTTAGACTCTTGATTGGTATGTAGCTCCTCGTAGTTCTACATGTAGGTTTCTACACTACTTCTGCCTAATATGTTCGTTCTTCCATTGATAATGCTTTAGAACCGTGCGAGTTGTAGGTCGGTGACGGGTAAACATCGAATAGCACCGAACAAGCAGCTTTTTAGGAGCTACCACCAATTTTAATGAAGTCTTTTGCAATCTGTGAGTCTATTACCAGTAGAGATCACTAGGTAGTTTTAAAATCGCATGACACTTTTAAAAAAAATGTGAGAGTGCCAGCGCTGAACAAGTAGAACAGATGGCTTGGAGTTAGTTATGCATCTCTTTCGCTTTCGTTTTCTTAGAAATATCCGTTGTAGCGATACGAGTTGTAAATATCTTCTCCAATCATCAAAACATCCTCCCAAGTGTCATAGCGAGACTTCAGGAAGTAGCGCAAATATTCAACGACAAATTCGCTGGTCACATCGTCTTCACTGTCCTTAGAGGATCTGAACGCTTTGATGATCTGCTTGACACCCTGCCAAAGGTTTGACGTGAACTTGATGCTGCGATCCACATGCTACATGCAGAACAAGCAGGCAAAATCAGAGACTGACGCATTTGATGTGGAGGGAATAAGGTGAGCTCTTACAGTCCATTTGTTCGTGATAACCACAATTGCATCGCGCCCAGAAGGAGTCCTGGGTAGGTTCCCCACAAAAGCCACACTAATATCCAATCATGGGGACTTCAAGACAGCGGAGTTTGTATGAGTGCTACCGCGTGGCCAAACTCCACACGAATCTGCACAGTTTTGACCAGACTGTGACACAGTAGCACACTTGATGCGTGACGATGCTGGCAAACTCATTCCTCCTTCGCATTCTGCCGAATATCGGCTATTTTTTTCAGTGCTTGGCAACGTCCAAAAGAAATCAAGAATTTAATGCCCGGTCGAGTCGCAAGCCGACACGCTGTAGGCATAAAAGGTAGAGTCACATGCAGGTTTTGTACCAGTCCAGCTCGACCAGCGAAAAATACTGCGAATCCAGTCACAAGAGCTAGTGGTGGTGATAGTAGGGGGTAAGCTGAATACTCCTCCTTCGCAGTCGTTTGGCTCCGACGAATTTCCTGGACTCGGCGACTTCCACACAGATTCAATCTTGCGTGCAGTGCGTCCATCTTCACAGCCGGTGATACGAGTGGCAGCATTCTTTTCGAGCGTGCATGCGGGCAGTGGATCTACCCATTCTGACCAGATATCATAGTTCTCCTTCACCCAATTGCACGCTGTGCGAAAGTATGGCTCTGGTTCAGTTGTGTCACTTGAAGCGGTAGCGTAGTTATTAAGAAGGATGTTGATATCCGTGTCCGAGAGAGTAAACTTTGAAAACATCGATCCGATTGGCAAGTCGTCAATGACCGAAGCGGCAAATTTCGTGAGTTGTAAATTTGGATAATCCACGTCAACAGGATTGTCAGTCCTACGTCCATAGCCATTCTCGCCGAAGTCACCGGTGGACAACATGGCACGTTCGGGAAGTGAGCGTGGCAGAAAAACCCGCTTGAACTGTCCTTGATTTATCACGTGGAATATCTCCAGCTCAAAGTGATAAGATAACACGGGTGTGCCGCTTGCTGCTGCATCAGAGGCATACTGCATCACACCTTTATACCCAATGAAGCAGAAGTACGCAGGAATCCGTAGGTTGGAGAGTATAGCCTGGAAGTATCCATGGTCTCATCATTACCACGACCAAGCAGGTCTCTCACGGTTCGTACATGCATCCGACTTTGCGCAATTACCAGGACACCCTAACATACTGTCCGAGCAGTATGATGTGTCAGGAGGGTAATAGCCTTGATTAGCCTTGAATATCTCCACGTTTAGTTTGTCAATAAGAGTATCGCTCGATTTGTAGTGTTTCCAGAAATCTGGGAAGTAAGGCGGCGTCGAACTCTCCCCTTCGAGAACAAATCCACGCGTGGTGTAGAGACCCGAGCGTCCATAGTAACCAATACCACCAGCTTTGTAGCTTTCGTTCAAGTAGGGCCGCAGAGAAGCCATCGTGCTCGACGTCCAAACTTCGGTATTCAAATGTGTACACTCCTGATCTCACCGACGACATCCGCTGCGTGATATCTTCACTCAGACCCCCTGCATGAATCGATACCTTGTAGCCAACCTAGTCATGGAAACATTTAAGGAGGAGGGATTAGACTGACGCAAGCCTGATCGACCGCATTTGGTTGTTGTTGTGCACTGTACCACTTCTTCAGCTAGTATTGCTAGCACCATGTATTCCAGTTTGACATGTCCAATACAAGAGTGCCGTCCGCCTCGCGTTGGGTTGTACCTTCAGCATCTTGATTGGCACCGTAGAACTCATTTCCCACGCGCATGCAGCTATCTGAAAATGCCTTTCCCGATGCTGTACGCGGGTCATCAACCTGAAAAAAGAAATTTAAATCACTCATCCGTCGGTGAGGTCAACGTACAGTGTATCGAGCAGACTGGAGCGCTGGTGGCATGAATGGGTGAATGAGGTGGCCGTTGGAGTCGCGTGCTTGACTTGCCACCCCCCGCTCGTTTTCCATTCGCTTCACCCACGCCGAGTCGAGGCATGTGCCCAGCAAGCGGTTGGGTACGACGCCCCAGTGACGTCAGAGCACCAGCGGGAGATGATGAACAGCAGCAGCAGCAGCGGTGCTTTAAAAGAACAAAAGCGAGTGGCATGGCAGATCAAGGACAGAGCGTGGGGGTTGCTGTTGTCGTTGTACTAACGTTAGTGCCTTTACTACTTGCTCGGAAAATTCGAGACTGGCAGCCACCTGAGAATCATCGCTGGACACGAATCTTTACTATAGACCGTCGCATGGGACTCTTGCCGAGCACTGTGCGTCGCACATTTTGACATGAAACTTGTGGACAATCGTCCCCAAAGGAGTTTGCTTTATTTGTTGGGGGGAATACACGCAAGGTAATACTATAGCTGACTTGCCGCTGGGTACCACCTGAAAGTTGTAAGTAGCATCTCGTTTGTCGATAAAGCGCATTGACTCGACTCCAACTTACGCCCACTTGCCGATGAGCGCCATGAGACCAGCACCCAACCACAGGCAAAAGTACATAGCGAAACGCTGCGGCGCCGGGCGAGACAGGAACTGGCCGTTCGTGGTCATGTTGTACGTCAGCAGCTCCACCAGACCCGTGTACAGCAGAATGCCACCAGCCACGCAGTTGAGAATTCCCTGCACCCACAAAGAAGTCGTCGATGAGGCCGAGTACGTGCTGCGGATAGCGATGCCGACCACCTGACCGATCGGAGTTGTAACGGCGAACACGAAATTGACCATGAAGAGCTTGCTCTTGCTTTCAAGCGAACTCAGCGCCGAGCTGCCGATGGCGACGCCTTCGAAGAACTGGTGGAAGCACAGAGCCGCGAGCAGCGTCTTGAACTCCGAACCTGCCGTGACGCCGAGGTCGAGGCCAATGATGACGGAGTGGAAAACGACGCCAACCTCGAAGATGAGCGTAGCGATTTTGCGGCGGATCTTGGAGTCGTTAGCACTTTGGTCGAGAGATTTCTCGTGGTACGGGTTCTCCGCAAGCTGCGGAGTCACGTCGCCGACCGGAGTGATAGTAGCCTCTTGTGCGGCATTCTCTCCGTGGGCGTGGGCGTGACCATGCAGCATCGAACCCTGAGCACCGAAGAACACCGAGGTCTCACACTCGATGAAGTGCATGAGAACCAGCGTGATGAGCACAAACGCCAGGCCCAGACTTCCATAGTTCTCCACGACGGCGCCTAGGCACTCGTTGCTCAGCATTTCGATGCCCTCGTTGACCATGTGGATGAGACCCGTGGCGAGGACAACTCCGAAGGCAAAGGCACTGACAGCCTCCATGATCACCGAGTTGGCCTTGCACTGCGGAATCTTCTGCGAGATGATGGGGACCAGCGTGCCGGCCGCGGACACAGCGAAGATGATGAAGATAGCGCCGACGTGAAGGCCCATGTCATACTCCTCGGCTTCGTCGAGGGAGACGCACCCGCAGCAGGTTTCTTCGGCCATGGTGGGTAGGTGGTCTTCTGTTCAGGACTGTAGCGAGCGCTGGAGCGCAAATGGGAAAGTGAGAATCGAGGTCTTTTTCATTACTGTACCTGAGCAGAGACCACTCGTTGAGACTGGCGCCGTCGGCGTACGACGTCGCGTCTCACGCGCACCGCCATCGGACAAAGTGCTTGTCTATCATCAGTGATAGGCTACCTCGCAGGAATTTCTCCGACGACGCCATGGCGCCAAATGCTGCGTGTGCAACAGAAGTCACTGATGAGTTGCCTGTGCACATTCACGTCGATCGGGTTCGAATGCATGTATGCATGCTCGTCAGTATAAAGAGGCTTTGATGTGGTGGGTATTCTTTCACATGAGCGTGAAAAGATGTACATACCGGATTGACGAGGCATTTTTGTCCTATTCAGAGTTGTGATAAGTATTTGATAGCTCTGTAAACTCAAGAAGCACAGGAAGAACTGCGGGTGGGGGGGGGGGGTGGCACATGAGTAGCCCAGTGT
>JAGDFM010000030.1:0-23895 GCA_019155715.1 Phytophthora pseudosyringae | reverse complement strand
CCCCTCCCCCCCCCCCCCCCCCCCCCCCGCCCCCCCCCCCCCCCCCCCCCGAACTGCTAAAGCCACTGATCGATCCAATAGCTGTTAAGAACTACTTCTACTGAAGTACGACGAAGCCATAGAGATGATAGAGGCCTATATAAGCTAATTCCAAGTGCAATGTACTAACGGTTCGTCGATAACTTAGTGGAACGATGCTTATAACAAGCATCGGCTGTGGTGGGCATCATTTGTCTGCGAATAACATTCAACTCATTTTACCTGCTGTGTTTTTATTCTTACAGTTAAGGAATATAGGGCAGGGAGCTTCTGAATGACTTAAACATTAACATGTAAGTTGGAAGATGTACGCACTAGTCCAATAGCTGTTGGAAAGGGGGATCCGGTTGACGCATTCAACTGGACAAGTGTTATCGCCAACCGATCAAGCTCACCGAGGCGCAGCAGCAAGGACGATATCAAGCTTACGTAGAACGCAACATTGGCGCTGTTCTTGAGGAGAGGTTTGCGTGGTTGGCGTAAAAAGAAGCCAAGAAATCCTCAACGTTGAAGTTCCTGGTCGCGATATTGGTTGCTGGACGCACCGAGAATCCGCTCGACCTGTATCTCTTCCCTCAAGTAAAGAGGCTGCTTGAAGTGAAGAGAAAGGTTGAGCGAGACTCCGTCTTCCAGGTATCGTCCGAGCTGGTCGCTCTGGATCGTGTCGTCGACGACCCAGTCACTGCTTACGGACTTAAACGACGAAAGGCAAGTTCTTTTGGTTGCCGAGAAGAAAAACAATTGCTGATGTCGAGATCAGCCTCCCGTGCATCCAAGAACCTATGAAGCGGCAGAAGCTACCTCGGGGGATGCCGTCTATTCAATAGACTCTATTGGTGAGGGTGGTGATAGTGGCGGGATTCGCGCGTGCATCGAACGATATCATGACATGTTGGGTCCCGACATAGAGATGGCTCGTGCTGCGGCAAGACAGATCACTCGATCTATTCCCACGTTGAGTCATTTCAGCTGAGTGAGGGTTATTGGCACCAAAGCAATAGTGCTGGTGTTGTATGTCAAGGCAAGAAACTATGAGCAATTCGTGTACTGAGTCTATGGTTATCTGGTTGACCCCTTCCCTGATGTCGATCGACAAGTCTCCATCATTGTGGCATTGCGATCGACTAGGCGTCCTTCTTGTTCTCCGCCCCCACACGATGTTCGACTTGGGGCGACTTCTTGTCCACGGGCGCACTCGAGCTCAACTTGCGCGCGATCATGTAGAACCAGGCGTACTGCAGCACGAAGAACGGCGAGCAGCCCAGCACGTACAGCGGCTGGCACTGCGTGGTCACCCTCGGGATGATGTAGATGGTGTTGAAGGCCACGCGGGACAAGAAGAAGGAGCTGGCGAACAGGGCGCCGGCCACCGTGCTGTCCGTGAGGCGGTACCAGTTATAGAAGCCCGTGCTCACCTCGTTCGTCTGCATCCAGACGTACGCGTTGCCGAATGACGCGTCGCACACGGTGGCCTCGTTCACGAAGAGCACCAAGCCCCAGTAGAGACTGAAGACGTGGTGCGCGTAGTCCATGAGTCGCGATTGCCGCAGCGACAGCAAGTTGCGCAGCCCGTCCGCGTGCACCATGGCCACGAGGTCCACGAGGAAGTACGAGAGCGAGACGGCCACCGAGACGGTCGTGTCCAGTCCGTAGTAGAGCGTGATCGTCGACGAGACCGTGGACACGACGCCGTGCGCCGCGTTCAGCGTGATGATGTGGTTGCGACCCCTAGCGCCCGCGGGCACGACGTTCAGCAGGAGCGTCCACAGCACGGCCCAGCATGCGACGGCCGCCGCCAGGATCGGCACGCGCGCTTCCTCCGTCATTTCGAGTCCGTCCAATGGTTGGCATCGCGATCTTTCCCGCTGAGATACCGGTGCGGCTACCGCACTGCGGTACCGTCCTGAGGAGCGCGTGCCTTCCACCAGCGAGAACAAGCATTCGGAGGCGAATGCGACGAGGCTGATGGCTAAGGCGTTCGTGATCCGACTCGACAAAGGATGCAACCTCGACATGTAGACGAAGACGTTCAAGAGTAATATTTATTTGTCAAATGGTTGGTGTTCAGAACAGGGAGGGGGATTAATGGTTCATCGCTCGCTGCTGCCGAAATACCTCATTCACTCGAAGGTTCACTTGGACTTGGACGACAAGACACCTTACGCCCACTTGCCGATGAGCGCCATGAGACCAGCACCCAACCACAGGCAAAAGTACATAGCGAAACGCTGCGGCGCCGGGCGAGACAGGAACTGGCCGTTCGTGGTCATGTTGTACGTCAGCAGCTCCACCAGACCCGTGTACAGCAGAATGCCGCCGGCGACACAGTCCAGGATGCCCTGCACCCACAGAGCCGTCGACGAGGTAGACGAGTACGTGGTGCGGATAGCGATGCCGATCACCTGGCCCACGGGGGTCGTGATGGCGAAGGCAAAGTTGACCATAAAGAGCTTGCCCTTGCTCTCGAGCGAGCTCAGAGCAGACGTGCCGATAGCGACACCTTCGAAGAACTGGTGGAAGCACAGAGCCGCGAGCAGCGTCTTGAACTCCGAGCCGGTGGTCACGCCCAGGTCAAGACCGATAATCACGGAGTGGAAGATGACGCCGGCCTCGAAGATGAGCGTGGCGATTTTGCGGCGGATCTTGGAGTCGTGGGTGCTTTGCGTCAGGGACTTCTCGTGGTACGGGTGGTCAGCGGGCCGCGGGGTCATCGCACCTTCCGGCGTAATGACGGCCTCCTGCACCACCGGCTCGCCATGGGCGTGGCCGTGGAGTGTCGAGCCCTGGGCACCGAAGAAGACGGAGCTCTCGCACTCGATGAAGTGCATGAGCACCAGCGTCATCAGCACGAAGGCGAGGCCCAGACTTCCGTACTCGTTCACGATGTCACCGAGACACTCGTCGCTCAGCTTCTCAATGCCTTCGTTAACCATGTGGATGAGGCCCGTGGCGATGACCACACCGTAGGCGAAGGCGCTGATGGCCTCCATGATGACCGAGTTGGCCTTGCACTGCGGAATCTTCTGTGAGATGATCGGGATCATGGTGCCGGCCGCGGAGACGACAAAAATGATGAAGATGGAGCCGACGTGCAGCCCCATGTCGTACTCATTGTCAGCGTCGAGCGAGACGCAGCCGCAGCAGGTTGCTTCGGCCATGGTGCTGAGTTGCGCGAGTCTGTCGAGTGGTCGGCGGTGTGGACGCTGAAGTGTAAATGCAGGAGTGAGGTGCGACCGTGTCCACTGGCATAGAGATGCCGGGAGCCGCTCGGCCAAGGACCGCACGTGTCACAACCGCGCCGATGCCGGCGCCGCCGTCGGAAAAGCCGACGCACATCGCGGAGGGATACCGACCGACTCACACCAGGGCAACAGGCGCGGTTTCCATTGGCCGTCCGGTGCGCCGCCGTCGGACAAACTGCTGTCGCGCGGGCTTCTTTTTCCCCGGTCGCTTGAAGCGACCGGGGGAAAACTTCAAGTGTCAGTGACGGCGCCCGCCCACCGGCGGCTTTGAATCAAAGTTTGATGAATTAGCTTGCCTTTGCCCATCGAAATGCACGTCTGCAAAGCTCCCCGGCAGCCCGCGCTCAGCGCCAAGCTGGACGTCTGCAGCTGAACTTCAGCCGGAAGCGGGGAATCTCGGTGTTGCTGCAGCAGCTCGGACACGATTTGCAATTGAGTTAAACGGTGTACATGTACCACTGCAACGCAACTCACACTGCGACGGGGACGCCGCCGATGCGGAGCTTCAGTCGACGTGTTGAGGCTGCTTGGTAGTCCTGCCACGCCGACGAATTGTTTGAATGTACTGTTCTGGCTGGACTGCCGCCTTGAATTGCTCTCGCCGTGCAACTACAGTAGCCGATAGCCGCATACCATCCAAATCGAATTCCGATGGACCATCGATTCCGTCACTCCCCGCCTCGCTCCAAGCACTGAAACGAACTGCAGAGAGCACGCGTAAACGATACACTTCCAGTAAACCTCCACCTGCGTCTGCTACGCCGGTGAACGCCGTCAGCTGTGACTTTTTTACGGAGTTATCCGACGGCGGGCCTGGGTGAATATTTCTGCGGGATGCCGCAGGATTGAAATGCCGGTGATGAACTTTATCAACGCACAATGTTCGGCCACCGTACGACGTACGTACGTCTCAGCCAAAGTTCGGTCTCCTCCAAACTTTCGCGTTGTCGATGTCGTTCGACCAGAAGGTACCCCGGAAGGGTGCGGTGACCGCTGCGGTCGTGCACCGGGAGTGTACATGCACTAAGTTCATGCGCCAGTACGCCGTATCGGAGCTCGCCCACACGAGCGGAGGAATGACTGGAGGAGCTCCTCTGCAGACAACGAATTGGCTCGTATGTAGCCATAACTTGAATATCGTACTTAAACGATTGCTCTTGGTACTATCTTTTGGCGCCAAATTCTACAATCCTCGGGCAAAATGGACCGGAGTGGATCCGACTCAGGGCGCCGGCTGCGCGCCATGGAGGCGGCGTTCGAGCGCGAGCTTCA
Organism: Phytophthora pseudosyringae; assembly: GCA_019155715.1. Taxonomy (NCBI): domain Eukaryota; phylum Oomycota; class Peronosporomycetes; order Peronosporales; family Peronosporaceae; genus Phytophthora; species Phytophthora pseudosyringae. The sequence continues at coordinate 19,342 of JAGDFM010000030.1, read as the reverse complement.
GCAGCGCGACCTGCTGGAGAAGAAGTACGCGCGCCTGAAGCGGCGCTACGTGCGGCTGGAGCGCTCGCATAACCGCCTGCTGATGGAGTCGCACGCGGTGCGCCACCTCGGATCGAGAACGTTCCGTTGCGCCATACTGAAACACTGATGAATTTCTGCCATTTACTGCTGGTAGAAGAGCAACAATGGGGTGCAGACGGCCACGCCCCAGTCCGAGACGCCAGGAAGCGTCGAGTCCACGCCGAACTCGCGGACGTCGACGGTATCTCGTCCTCTGGGATTTTGCCACTATTGATACATGGGACTAGGACTAACCTTTCATTGATGTGCTCCAGTTTGCAGTGATCGACCTCACGAGCCCACGTCCTGGCTCCAGCTCTGCAGTGAGAAGCACCAACGGGTCGCTGGGCAGCGAGTCGAGAGGACTGCGGAGCTCTGGGCCGGACTTCCTGTCGAGTGACAGCATCTGCGCTGAAAGCCCGAGCTCGTCACTGGGGTCTCCACAACTATCGACGAGGGGGTCGCATAATAGCGACGATCAGGAGGAGAAGGAAAACACCACCGACAGTTGGCGGCGCAGTACCGACAGGATGTACTCGAGTCCTGCTTCACGACGGCGGCTACACTTGGACTTCATTCTCCCTCCGAGTCTCACAGATTCCAATCGCGCACTGTCAAGTACGCCGCGACCCATGCAGCAGCATGGACTGCATTTGGATCAGTCAACCAGTTTGCACAGTTCTCCGCAGTCAGCACACTCTATGACTACACACGCTGGCACTCGTACTCGTCCGCGACTCCGCCTGCACCATCCCTCGCCGGAACGAACTGCTGCCCGCGCGTATGGATATGAGCTGGAACAGGAACTGGAGCCTCGAACGCATCGCCATGACCGATATCACTGGGCGTCCGATCCATCTCCGGAACCTTCCACACCGTCTCCGGTGGTATCCTCAACTGTGGTGCCGACAAACTCATCGCCATTGCCACCGACCATTCCTTCCCCCGCACCTCGCCCCATAGCTCAGAGCGATGAAGAGGCTTCGCTTGCTCTGGCACGTTATCTGCAGCAACAGGAGGTAAGTGATCATAGATTGATGTCGGCTAAAGGCGATGAGGGATACTAATCTCAAGACTCTTTGTTTACAGAATATTGCAGCATATGAAGAGTACGAGGCACGCCTACTTCGCGAGTCTGCTGAGCAAGAATACAACCAGCGAGCCCACATTCCCGCCAGCTCGCTGCTCTCTGGTTTGATGGGTCATCAGCGCAATATAGATCCGGACAACATGACCTATGAAGAACTGCTGAGGCTAGGAGAGGAAGTAGGCGATGTCAAGAAAGAGCGGTGGCGGCGAATGGCTGTTCAGGTACTTTCGAGTTTACCGACCCATCCTTGGACACGTGGCCATGGCGAAGACACGTACGTACTAAGATTTTTTTCTATGTGAACTATTGTTTGAGCTCATTGCTTACCGATACTCGTGAAATCCTTGCAGTTGTATCATCTGTCAATACGATTTCGTGCCGAACGATCGAGCGATGACTCTTCCGTGTGCTCACGTGTTTCATGAGGGTAAATGGAAATCTCGTCACCGTGGAATACTTGGCGTTGAGCTTGACTAATCTGTTCATGGTCATTTGCTGTGTAGATTGCGTTGGAGGCTGGATCCGTGAAAATAACAGTTGCCCTCTATGCAAAGGGGAAATCACTCCGATGTAGGGATTTTTGTCAGGATGAAAGCAGCTACTACGTAGTATATTTCACGAATACACTCAAATGGTGAAAGCTGGACAAGGCAGTCTTCAGTGCTGGAAGCGGAACCGATCAAATGAAGCTATCGGTGCCAGTGCTGCCTCGCCTTTGGGGGCCAGGACACTGCTTGCATCGATATCAGCTTCCTTTACGTCGAGCGTGTTAACGGTCGCTATAGCGACGGTGTCGTTGGTGTCGTCGGTGTCGAACTCCGTTTTCGAGGATGCTTGTGTGTCTTCAGGGTCGTCGAGATTCTCCGACGTGCTTTCTGCATCAGTCGACTGGTCAAGAGGCGAGTCGAAGCTTAAGCTGGCAATTTTCTCAGGCTCGTCCGTTTTGTTGTTTCCAGTGAACACGAACTGCACAATTCGACTGGACAGTGGAGTTTGGTGAGCGACACGCAGTTTTCCACTGCGAGCGCCTAAGCCGGCAATCTTTCGTTTCTTCAGTTTATGCTGCTGCAGCATCGATCCAGCGCGCATCATTCTTGAAAACGCTGTTTCCTTCACCAGTGGCGGGGTATTGCGCACTGCCTCCTGAGAATTTGGCGCCTGATTCTCCTTGGAAACCTCGACATCTCGCTCAGTCAGCAACACTCGGACCTTGTCGCTCAGCGGGTCGATGGGGGTGTTTCTCGCTACGTCAACTCGACGAGGCTCTTGACTTTGAAACGAGGATGATAAGTCCTGAGAACGTGGCACGCTTTTCTTCTCAGATTCGTCCAGCGGTGCCATCTCCTTAGATTTCCCACCGAAAAAGCGACTTGTTACTACATGTAGTGGACTGTCCGCGTCGGCCTTCGCAACCGAATCAAGGGTTGTGCTTGGAGAATTTTTCTCCTCGGGCTGAGCTGATTTTGATGCCCACTTGTCCATAAATGACGGCGGAAGTTTTCTTTTCGTGGGAGCGGGAGCGGGGGTCGATCGAGGGGCATTGAACACTGCAGCCGCGGCAGATTCCGAGGCATGGAAGAATGAAGTGATCGCTGCTTTCGGTTTCGAAGCGGCTATTGGTTTGCGAGTCAGGTGCGCCATGGGTCTAGCAGAGATTGAGTTGCGGCGTAAGATAGGTGCTTGGGCTGGGAATCGCTTCATGGTAATAGGGTCCATATCGCCATCAGCAATTGCGGTTGCAACATCACTAGGTAGCGTTGGCCCCACAAAGTCCATTGCTGGATCGGCTTCAAGAAGGTTCGCTGGAATAGGTGTTAGTGGAACCAACTCCTGTAAATTTACCACGCATGGCACAACCAAGTTAGCACACCAAGATATAATAACTAGCCCAGGAACTTGAGCTCGGCTGACAAACCTTTTTTGTAGGGCAATATACGCGTTGATGCCGGAACGTCAAGACTGCCTTCTTAAACTCGTCTTCATAGGTCGTGGGGACTCGCACTTTTCCTTCAAGACGCAATGCTCGAACGATCTGAGAGCAAACAGGGAAGTCAGGACTCCAAAAGGCAGTCTCATTGGGATGTAATCATTCTGCCAATGCACCTTCGTGAAGGAGCCGTGCTGTTTCATCGCAGTGTAAGCCTTTTTCAGACCAAACCCAGGAATACTTGAGAGGTAATCACACCCTGAAAAAATGCACATTTCCAGGAACTGGACAAGTCACCAAATTCCCCCAAAAGTTAGTGGTTCAGTAGTTTCGACACACTCCAACCTGAGAACGACCGTATCGTACCATTTTCTCTGTGAACATGTGAAAGCTCATCCCCTTGTTCTTCTTGAGGTTGGCCGTCTGGATTTCCTGCGCAACATTGTCGCGGTCCATCTTAAAGAGCACAGTTTGACAACCGAAAGGAAGGCAGTCCGAGTCTTCAGTGATCACACCGTCCGCGAGTCCGTTCTTCACTAAAAAGGCAAGCTGCGCATCTGCTTCATATGGAGCCACCACGTAAGGCACGTTCTGCGCCTTCAGGCGCTGGTTAAGTCAACGCAAACATAATAAAAGGTCGTCAGGACCTTACTAAAACAGACTAGTAAAACAAGTTGTAGCAGCGCCCAGAACTCACCTGGATGACTCGATGGGCCATATAGGGGGAAACATCAGCAGCTCGAACGAAGTACTTGCGAGCCTCCCCGAAGCGCTTGTTGTTGTAGTGCTGGATGCCGAGCTCCCGGTTCTTCTGCCGCGACTTGCGTCGCTCCTCCTCCGTGCCTTTCTTCATCGGGAGGGGGCCTCCGTCGAACACAACGTAAGGGGTCACGCCGTTGTGGAGCAGCGTAGCGATCCGATCCATGAAGTACGTTACATATCTGCTCAACAAAAAAAAAAACAGTGTGAGTGACCTCATTACCAGAAACATGCATCGATAGTATTTCTTTACTTGTCAGTCTCCTGGCCGAGACAGATCTCCTGGCTACACGAGTAGATTGCGCGGTGGAGCCTGGCGGATAAGGGACACGTAAGAAACAACGTTAACGGGTTAACGGATTGTGTGTGTGTGTAAGGGGGGGGGGGATTTCGCTTCTAGTTGGCGTTTGATTGGCGACGCACCAGCAGTAGCCGTCGATGGCGAGCGTACGGCCCCTGTACTCGTCAATGGACTTGGTCTCGGTGATGCTCTTGAGCACCGGCAGGAGGCCCGAGATCCCCATCGCAACTGCGTTAAGTCGCTGACTCGTTCCCTCTTCCCTGCTGGAAGCGCGATGGAAAAAAATTGGCGCGCAAATGTTGGTTTCAAAAGCTAAAATAACCAACGTTACTTTGTATTGAATGAATCCAACGTTGGTTTGATTGGGGCGTGAGATTATCTTCTTTTCGGTGGTCGTACTCGACATTCGGCTCCATGAAGATCGGCGGCGACCTGCCGCCGTTCTTCGGCGTCAACGCGGCGCTGGCAGCGTGTTTGTACCTCGTGGATGTCGGACTCAACTCCTCCATTGAATACGGAGACTTGCCGGGCCAAGATGCATCGGACAACAGCAGCGACTCGATTGTCTCCTTGTGAGAGGGCCGAGTCATTGGGCTTGACGCATCCTTCCGTGGCTCACGTTGCTTGGCTATAGTGTGCAGGTATTGCTGCAAATCGCAGCTCTCGTCAACCTCCTCATGTTGCTGGGCGGCACATATCTGTTTCGTAGCGGCCTCTTCGGCATGCTTTACACCCAGTTCCGCCTTGTGCTGCTCGTCCATTCGCTCTACGTCTGCGTGACCATTACCCTGGCCATTGCCCGAGTGGTAAGCAGTACGCGATCTAATAACCCCCAGAGGCTAGTTAACGATCGCCTAACGATATTTTTTTACTCCCGTGTAGAATTTACTTTCCTCGGGCATCACTCATGTGGGTATCTGGGATGCTCGAGGATACGCAGTCTTTTCCGGGATTCACAAGATTGGTACGGGCTGCATCATGTTCTTGAGCCTATATTCGTGTTGCAAGCTCACTGTGTACTACATGCCGTCTACAGGAGCGCTGTGCTATTATATCTGCAGTATCTACGCCGTGGAGCAACTCCGACACCGCAAGTTTTACAGTCATGAGTACTGGATGCGAAAATAAAAGGAAGCAAGCTTGTTATTACAAGGGAAAGCAGCATTCTGACATTGCGAAAACTACACTACTGTAGTAGTATCTTTTTAAAAGACCATGATACCTTTTCCGACGTCGTGCCTAAGCGCGCTGCAGTTTTGCCTGACTCCACTCCATTACAGGCTCGTTCTCGCGCGCAGTCAGGATTTCGTAGCCTGTCTCCGTCACGAGGAACGAGTGCTCAAACTGCGCCGAGCGCAATCCATCTCTTGTCACTGAAGTCCATTCGTCAGGCCACGTCTGGTCACGCCACGTGCCGACATTGATCATCGGCTCAATGGTGAAGATCATTCCGGGCTTCATGATGCCTACAGCCTTGTTCTTGGCATAGTGAGGAATGTCCGGGACACCGTGCATGTGCGTTCCAACACCGTGACCACAGTACGACTTCACAACGGAGAATCCCTCGCGGCTGGCAACCGCCGAGATGTGCTTGCCCAGCTCACGGAACATCGAGCCCGGGCGAATGATCTCGGCTGCCGCAGCCAGAGTCTCGAATGTCGTCTTCACCAGGTGCACGCCTTCTTCGTCAACATTACCCACAAGAAACGTTTCATTTAGGTCGCCGTGGTAGCCGTTCTTGTACACCGTCACGTCGAGGTTGACAATATCGCCATCTTCAAATGGACGGGAGTCCGGGATGCCGTGGCAGATGACCTCGTTCACCGAGATGCAGACCGACTTGGGGAAGTGGTAGTAGTTGAGCGGCGACGGGTAGCAGCCACGTTCCATGCAGGCCTTGTGCACGATCTTGTCGATCTCGTCACCAGTGACACCAACACGCAGCGCCTTGCCGGCGATGTCCAGCACCTCGCGGCCGAGGCGACAGGCCTCGCGGATGCCCTTGATCTGTCCGGGCGTATACACTGGGATGATGTTGCTCTCGCGTCTGGCGCGCTGCTCTGACTCGGGGACGCCCGTATCCGCGTAGTCCGGGTGGTTGACGGTCTCAGGCACCTTGACAGTCTCCGAAATCTTGCCGGGGCGCAGCTTGCCCGTGAACTCGTAGCCGTCGAAGGGCGACGCATTCTCGGCGCGGGCCTTCTCCTCGGCCAGGGCCTGCGTGAACATCTTGTGCAGCGCCTTGTGCGAGGACCAGTAGCCTTTGAAGCACGCCTGCGAGCAGAACGTGCTCATGGCCGGCGGGATACCCAGCTTCTTGCACGTCGGGCACACGAGCGAGCCGCTCTTGCCGCACGTCGGGGTCACACACGTTTCGCCTCCGGTCATCGTCGTGTGCGCTGCCGCTCCAATCTCCGAATGGAGGACTACTGACTGGCGCGCTTGCGACGAGGAGGTATCCTGTGACGTGTGCGAACGGTGCAACTTCACGCACGTGTAGCCATCTCCTCCATTAAATACGAAGTAGGGTTGGGGCGCGAAACATTCGTACTTAAGTCAGCAGCCGCTTGAACCTGACCGAGCCGGCACCTGACAACCACTGGCTACGAGCCTTGCAACGGTATCAGCCGGGCACTACGTAAGCAGCACTGTTGCTTACGTTGGCAAGAAACAGGCTGTCCTGCACGGTAAGTGCTCCCTCTCAGTATGATCGTCTCTTATCTTGAATATCCCTGGATATCTGGTGATACGATTGGAGAGGTCAAATACAAAAATGCATCTATAATTTATTCCCTCCCTAATCGCGCTGTAAATTTCAAGGAACTTGCTGAGAGGAATCACTGTACTACCGAGTGTGCATGTGGCCCACATGATGTGGAACCTTGTTCCAACGGATCTATCGATTGCCACGGTATATTCCGCCCCCTCCATCGCTGCCAACTAATAGCGATAGCCGGCTTTGCGCGCTGTACCCTGACGACGGCAGCAGCGAGAACGGAAGAGAGAGCACTGCGTTCGGCGCAGCGACTTGCTGCCAGTAGCGAAGAAGGCATCCGTTCTTGCTTCAAGAAGAAAGGCTGTCATCGCTGTCGGCTCTATTCTGTTTCGTCCCGGACCTGAACGGACTTGGCAGCGGTGTGTGCAGTGGAGGATGCCAAGTAGAGGGGGCTGCTGCCGTGACCACCGCGTTGGCATGCCTGCGAAGAGCTCCAGCTCGTATTACATGTATAGTGCTGGCAGCCCGCGGACATTCCGACCTCGGGGCGGAATGTCCGCAGGAAACAAGTCGCGTTGCAGCGATTCCGCGCGGCCAGCTGTCTTCAGTCGCGATAGGCCCGCTTCCCGAGGGCATTGCACTTTTTAACGTGGAGAGGTTTGTCTTGGCGAAAGCGCCGGCACTTTTGGCGATTGACGCGCATTGCGGACACGAAACGATGCTGCTGTCGAGGTGCCCACAGCCAGCTTGGTCCGATGGTGTAGCGAAGCCGGTGAAGCAATTCACGCCGCGTCATGTGAACGGCAAAACCAAGTTGTTGCACACGATGATTCCTGAATGCCAGGCCGGTGGTTGGTCCGCCTTCCTCTTTTTATGGACATGGGCGAGTCAGTATAAAGCCATTTGCATTTTGCATTAGTTTGTTCCCGTGCACATCAAGACCAATACGAACTGGTACTATATCGGCGCACTAAACCGAGGTCTTGAAGCCCGTTTTTGGTTCGAAATTTCAATCTCGCTCTATTCCTCTTTTTTGTTCTGGTTTTCTTCGGCCGGACACCTGTTCGACTTAAATCCTTATTCGGCAAGTTGCATATGCCGCAGCAGCACCAGCGTCGGACGCCGCACCGGTACGCCCCGCTATTGATTCTCTTGCTGTCTCGCTCGCCCCTGACCATCGTCGCTGCCATGCCGACGCACCACAGGGCGGCGGAGCGCCGCGAGCGTGACCCAGAGCCGGGGGGCGACAGCGACGCGCCGCGGATACCGCATCTGCTGCCCAGCCGCGCCGTGTTCGCCAAGGAGCGCGCGGCCGACGGCCTGCTGGGGTTGCTCGCGAGCCACGCGGACAAGCAGCTGCCGCTCCTGGACCAGCGCGAGCTGCAGCGGCGTCGCCAGCAACTGCCGGGCAACCCGCGACCCGTCATGTCGCTCAAGGCCGCCGCCAGCGCCATGCACCCGGCGGCCATACGACAGCGGAACGAAGCGCCTACTCAGGAACCGGAGCAGGAACGGCCCAGCACCAGCAGCTTTATAGAGGACAAGGCTCCGCTGGCGTCGCCCCTCGTGGCGTTCCTAGACCGGCCCAGCAAGTTAGGCTCGCCCCGCCTGCCGGACAACGTGACGTCGCCTCGCTCCGTGTGGGAAGAGAGCCCTCCCAACGAGCGGCTGGACCCCACAGCGAGTCCAAGACACACCGCTGCCCCCACGAGTCGGCTCGTTCCGACGCCGCCCACCACGTCCTCGTGGCGTATACACAACCTCCTCTCCCCAGACCCGACAGTGAATATTCAGTACAACAGCTCGCGCAAGCGACGCACGCCTCCTTCTTCGCCACCTCAGGAACAGACCGACGTCGCTGCGAGCGCGGCGAAACGCCCTCGTCTCGCTCGCCGCGTGTCGTCGCAGTGGCGTCACGAACTGTCGCCGCAGGACCGCGCCAAGACTCGCGAGCGCATCATGCGCAGTCTACACACACACTGTCGGGGCGACTACGAGAAGCTCGTGCTGCTGCTCTCGTCCATGGAGGAGGAGCTTCTGCATATAAAGACGACGTCCAGCGAATTCTACGCACAGCAGGCATTTGAACTCGGTGACCTCATCGAGCACGCCAAGCTCGAGCGTTAAACTTCCTGTGAAGTTTGTGTGCATGTGTAAATGTGCGGTTCGCGTCGCGGGAAAGTGCGAACGGATCGGTCAAATACGACAGGAGACGATGGTGTCGTAGGAAGCGCCATGGGACGAAAATTCGTAAGGACAAGCGGGTCCCTGGAGCGTATGAAGAGGTGAAGACGTGCCGCCAGCAGCCAAGAGAGGAGGCCACGCAAGCACGAGCATGTCAATCAATGGATAAAAGCATATGAATAAAAATTGCAGACACCTTTAGACGATTTCTTTTGCGGACAAACTCAGGCGTCTGCTCAGCAAGCGGCTATTCAATATCAGCATTCGAGCATTGAGATCGCCCCCCGTCGCCGCCATGGCGAGCATGCAATTACGAGACATCCGCGAGATGGGCGAGGCGATGACTCGAGCGAGGGAGTTCTGTCTGGAAGCGCAGTACGAAAAGGGAATGGCACTCTACCAGACGACGCTGCAGAGGCTGAGTCAATTCATTCGCCGCATCACCAAGATGTCGGAGCGCCAGCCGTGGCTGCAGGTACTCGGGCGAGTCTCCCTTGTCTGAGTTTTGCTGTCGCTAACGTGTCGCCCCTTGCAGATGCAGATCGAGCTGGAGAACGAGTTGAACCTCATTACGGACTATGTCGAGCTCACGCAAGCTTTCAAGGTTCCACCCGGAGCGGCGATAGCACGAATCCACCCGCAAGCACCACGACAAGAAGAGTCAGCCTCTCCACGTTGGGAAATTTGCGCTCCTCCTGATCCCCGACGCCTGGATCCTAGCGTAATACTTGGTTTGCTCTCTTCGTTTTCGAATAGCGCTGCTCACTTCAACTTGCACATTTGTGTGTCAATAGGCCAACGACGCTAGAGATCCCGATGTGTGGGCACCTCCGTCACCGGAAAAGGTTCCAAATCGTTTCCGTGGAGGTGCTCCTCCGGGTGCTGCGGCTCCTGCTCATTCGACGCCATCGTGGGCTAACGATAACAACGGAAACAACAACCAGCGCAACAAGTACGTGAACGTTTAGCTCTTGTTTGAGTAACACCGGGCACATATTGACGGGGCTGTCCTGGAATTTGCATGTGAAGTCGCATGGCTAGAAAACCAGCAGCACCTTCGGGTAGGCGTACACCCGGAGATGACAAGCGACGCCAAGCACCTCGTACACCCGGAGACGATCAGAGACGCCAAGCACCTCGTCGAGGAGGGGCTAAAGCTTCCCCTGGTCCATCGCCAGCCAGACAAAAGAACAAGGATGGCGGGCTAAAGGCTGCTAGGAAGGAGAACGAGCGAGCTCGAGAACGCGGTGGCGGCGGTGGCAGCGAGAAACCCAAGTACTCTGAAATGGCAAAGGAAGAAGGTTGGGTCGACCTGGAGCTAATTGAGATGATCGAGCGCGATATCGTGGACTCGGCAGCGGCGGTCAGCTTTGAGCAAATTGCTGGCTTAGAGCACACGAAGCAGCTACTGCAAGAGGCTGTGATGTTGCCGCAGATTGCTCCTCATCTCTTCAAGGACGGTCTCCTCAAGCCATGCAACGGCGTTCTCATGTTCGGCCCACCTGGCACAGGCAAGACGCTACTGGCAAAAGCGGTAGCTAATGTGTGCAAGTCCACTTTCTTCAACGTGTCGGCGTCGACTCTCGCTTCGAAGTATCGAGGTGAGTCTGAGCGCATGGTGCGAATCCTCTTCGACATGGCACGATATTACTCCCCATCAATCATTTTCATGGACGAAATCGACGCCATCGCGGGTGCGCGCGGTGGCGCCCAGGAGCATGAGTCAAGCCGCCGGTAAGTCCTAAGTGCTGTGTCAATGATGCACCTTCCTGTGGCTGTAGCTAACGATGGCGAATTCGCGACAGTGTGAAAACCGAGTTACTTGTTCAAATCAACGGCGTGTCCTCCGGAGACCCTGCTGACCCCGGCAACCGCGTGATGGTTCTTGCCGCGACGAACTTGCCCTGGGAATTGGATGAAGCCATGCGTCGCCGACTTACCAAGCGCGTCTGTACGGCACACTTTGATCTTGAATCGTTGTCTTGGGTGGCTTTGCTTGTATGTATTGCAGAACTTACTGAGCTTACCTCATCATGAACAATTTACAGATATCCCGCTACCGGAAGCTGAAGGACGTCTACAGCTCTTCAAGATTAATCTGGAGAAGGTGGATGTGGCCTTCGACGTGAACTTTGACAAGCTCGTTGCAGCGACTGAGGTGCGGATAAATTACGAGTGAGCTTGCATATTTTTCAGATGTGGGCTGACCTCGCCTACTTTGAACAGGGCTACAGTGGCGACGATATCTGTGGACTTTGTGACACCGCCAAGATGATGCCGGTCAAGCGGCTGTATACACCCGAGGTCCTGAAGGAGCTTCAGCGCAAGCAGCAGGAGGGTGCTTCCGATGAGGATCTGCAAGCTCACGAGAAGAATGCGTTGGAGGTCACGTGGACAGACTTCCAGACAGCACTTGAGAACGTGTCAAAGTCCGTAGGTCAGGACCAGTTGGAGCGATTCGTCAAGTGGGAAGAGGAATTCGGATCAAAGTGAGCAGCATTTGCATTAATTTGGCAATCTCGTTCGATACGAGGCATGGAATATAACCCGATGATGCACAAACTTACGTACCGGTACACGCCTTAGCACTTCGTACGCTTGGCCGCTGTCTGACCTACAGCTTGCGCTTTAACAAGCCCGTCAGGAAGTCGAACGAGTTTCCGTCCGGATAGAGCTCAAGACGCGAGCCATCGTCACCGTGAGCCAGCAGGCATCCCGTACTGGTAAGCCCCTTGATCACAGCGGGCACCTTCTTGCCGCCAGCGTCATCTCCGCTCGCGACCTGCACCACTTGGTCCGTGTGCAACCATCGCGCGAGATAGTCGGCCATGAACGGCTCGAAGCCCTTCTCGAGGAACAGCTTCTCCATGGGCTCGTACGCGTTGCAGAACGCCGCCAAGAACTCCTCCCTGCATCATCGGCATAGCAAAAGCGAATCGTCAGTAAGTAGCGACAAACAATACGTGAAAGATAGCGCAAAGACGCACTTCGTCACGGTGCAAGGGTGCTCCTCCGTGCCCAGGATGTCCTGAAGGCAGATCGTCGGCGATCGGTTTGAAATGTTGATGCCAACGCCTGCACAACAAAAGTGTCAGCATCGCCCCCTCCCCCCCACCCTCTCTGTTAATAAGGCATCTTCACACACCGGTGGTGACGCTGAATTTGCCGTCGCAGTACTCGGACTGGCACAAGATGCCTCCGATCTTAACCTGCTTGGCGTAGATGTCATTGGGCCACTTGATCTTCACGGGACCGGCACTGCCGGGCACTGCGGCGTGCACCGCCTCCACGGCCTTGATGATGGCCAGCGACACGAGGTACTGCACAAATGGCAGCGTGGCGCCGTCCGTGAAGACGCTCTGGAAGGAGAAGGTGAGGCAGCCCTCGGGCGACGACCACGTGTTGGAGCCGCGGCCCTTGCCGCTCGACTGCAGCTCCGTGTAGCACACGAGGCCCGCGGGTGCCGCGGGCTTGATCGTCTCGCGCAGCAGCGTCTGGGTCGAGCCCAGCGTGGGGCCGTAGAGCACGACCCCGCCCAGCTCCTGCGTCTTGAGCAGCGGGAACAGCTTGCTCTGCACCGCGTCCGAGCCTCCCGAGGCCACGGAGGAGGGGTACGAGGGCTTTGCGCCCTCCAGCCACGTCTGCAGCGCCTGCAGGTGGCGCTCCGAGCGCGCGTAGTAGCGCAGTTCTTCCGTCATTTGCTTGCCGAGCATGCGCCGGTATGATCGGATTCCAGGTTTGGGTGTCACAAAAATGAGCAAAAAGTGAGCGGGAATTGTGAACGATGGTCTCTTCATTAGGCCAAATCCTGTTGCTGCCGCTCAAGTCTATGGGCGACGGCACTATCTCTTCTAAAAGCAGGACGCGACTTGCTTCTGCTTACTCGAAGCGCATGAAAGACGTCGAGGACGGGTCCAGGTACTTGATGTCCAAATTGTAGCTCGGGCCCATCGAGGAGCTCAAGTGAGCGGCCTAACAGCAAATAAAACGCGTGAGCATGACCGCCTTGTCAACAGATTGCAAAAAAGACGGCGACAGCTTACCTTGATGTACTTGCCCTTAGCGCCCTCCGGCTTGGCGTCGCTGAGTGCGACCATGAAAGCGCGCACGTTCTCCAGCAGCGCCTCCTCCGTGAAGCTCATCTTGCCCACGCCAGCGTGGATAATGCCCTTCTTCTCAGCGCGGAACTCCACCTGACCGCCCCGCGCCGCTGCAATGGCATCGCCGACCTCCTGCGTCACCGTGCCCAGCTTCGGGTTGGGCATCAGTCCGCGGGGGCCGAGAATCCGGGCCACACGACCCACCAGCGGCATCACATCGGGCGTGGCAATGCAGCGGTCGAACTCCAGCTTGCCGCTCTGCACCAGCTCCACGAGGTCCTCGGCGCCCACGATGGTAGCGCCAGCAGCCTTGGCTTCCTCAGCCTTGGGGCCGCGGGCGAACACGGCGATGCGCACCTGCTTGCCCGTGCCGTTCGGCAGACTCACCACGCCGCGCACGCTCTGGTTGGGCTTACGCGGATCCACTCCTAGCTGGATGGCGAGGTCGAGGGTCTGCAGCAGCAATCACCACATCACATTGAGTCATCCGTCTGTAGCGCAACGCAGTGTAGTGCACACTCGGTCCTGGTCCTCACCTCATCGAACTTGCGCGCATCCTGGGCCTTGCACTTGCTCAGGGCTGTCTGAATATCAACGGGAGGCTGCAGATGCGACGATTACAGACGGAACGATGGTAATCATTAGCGCACAGCGTCGGTAGGTCCTTCGGTTGGGGTGCAAGCAAGATGGACGCACCTCCGGCACGTTGGAGCGGCGAGGCACGAGGCCTAGCGCTGTGGGCGAGCGCGTGGGCTTGGCGCTGGGGGTCTCGAGCGTCGAGGACGCGCGCACCCAGCACGAGGTGGCACGCGCGACGTGGGTCTTGACGGCGCTTGAGGCGGAGAGCACGCGCATGGTCATGGGTCGTTGGGCTTGGCGAGCGTGCGGCTACGATTGATGGTGTCGGTGTCGAAGCGTAGATGTTGCACGAACAGGGTACACAAAAACCACACCATTTTTGTGACGTGAATGTAGCTGAACGACAAGTGGTAACGTGTTTCCACATTGATTCTGATGAGGCTCTCGGCGGCGGTCATCGCGGCGGCTTGCGCTGTTGCGGGGGCGGCAATGGGCACTCCATCTCGGGCAGCAGCGTGCAGCAGTCTCAACGGACCCTTCTGCGCTGGATTCGGCTCAGGATTCGCAGTAGCGCCGCTGCACGCGAGGCAGAACCTCGACGTCGATGAAGAGGTGAGACCGTGGAGCGATATTGAACGGGCGGGCCTTCCGTGGTTGTTTTCCTCGCGAAAGGATCATGCTGCACGTTTGTTATCGTATTTTGATGCAGTTGCAGTGGGCACTGACGGATGTCGTCGCTCTAGGAGCTGGAGGTGACCGAGGCGGCGAAGACCTTGAAGATCGAAAAGGTTCTCAAGGAGTACGAGCTGCAGGCGGCTACGAGCGAAGCTGCTGCGCTGGAGGAGGAACAGGACATTATACTCGACATTGAGATGCTGCTGGACGAGAGCATGGCGCTGTTGAGCGAACTGGAGGAGGGGGGAGACGACAAGAGTCCGATGGCTGGCGCGTTCGCCTTCAGCAGTGCCGACGGTGCGTTTGAGCTGCTGGAAAGGATGGACGGAGACGAGTTGAAGGTGCGGCTTGCGACCTAGTCATTCGTGTTACGAAGGTGATCTTGTGACCTATCTCTGCTGTGCAACTTTGCGTGCAGGAGTTCTTCGAGACGGCGTTGGATGAGGTGCTGCTGTCAGTGGAGGCGGCGCTGCAGGAACTGTCGCCTGGTGCACCACAGGGCGTGCGGACCACGGCCCGCCAGCTCATGGAACTGCAAGACTACTCGAACTACAAATTTACGCGGCTAGACGAGACGCAGCTCGCGAGCATCCGATACAAGTTCGCAAACCACCGCCTCGTGGAGCTGCAGCAGACCTTCGAGCGGCTGGTGATCGCGCGAAATGCGCAGGACCGGCAGCTGGCGTATGAGACCGCGGTCTTCTTGTTCCAGCTAGCCCAAGAAGAGGCGATTGGCGCTAAAGAATCTGCGAAGGAACCCGAAGCAGACACCACCACTGCTGTCAGGGACGCCACGGACACCACTGACGAGTAATGTAGCCATGTAGCGAACCTGTCTGAAGTTTTGTATGGAATCAGATCTGAGCGCATATCCTCATTTCGCGCGCACTTTCCAATTGATCGATCACGATGGCAGGTCGCGGCGGCTTCCAGATGTCGGACGGGGACTGGGCCTGCCCCAATCCCGGGTATGTCCTTGCATTAGCCCCACGTTGCTAGCCATGATACTCATCATTTCCGTGTCTGTAGCTGCTCCAACATCAACTTCGCGCGCCGCAACTCGTGCAATCGCTGCCAGACGCCTCGACCCGAAGAAGCGGGCGGTGGTGACAAGCCCAAACCCAAGGGAGGAGCCGATTTCCGAGGCCCACCGGGACTTTTCCAGCCTGGGGACTGGACGTGCACCACGTAGGCATTGAACTGGAGGGTGCGGGTGAGTCTGGAGGGACTGACGCTTCTTGGCGCGTTCGTGCTAGATGCGGCAACGTCAATTGGGAGCGACGCTCCGAGTGCAACATGTGCAAGAGCTCCAAGCCAGGGATGGCAGGACTGGTGGGTGCTCGTCTGATGGCGTGGAGAGTGAGTGAGGATACTGATGCTGTTCTCGCGGGTGTTGGTTTGAATCAGGACGAGAAGCGCGACGGTGCGGGTGGTGGCTTCAACGAGCGCCAGGAACGGTGAGGCGACCTAATTGCAGCAATGCGGGGCGCTGCCACCCCTCGAGCTAACGTAAGGCCTGATGCATATGTATAGAGTTGCGTCAGCTAAGACGGAGGTGGGGGAAGATGGCTACGATGACTTCGGCATGAGGAAGAAGGCGAGTATCGCGATGAGGAAGCAAAAAGGCGTTGTGGACGTTTGATTTATTGACTTGTTTGCTCGATCCAGAAAGTGAAAGCGTCTAAGGCAGAGCGGGAGGCTGCAGCGCTCGCTCGTCTGCAGCAGTCGTACAGGTGCGCAGGTGGAAATTGTTTAGTCTCGATGGAAAAATTTATAACACTATTACTTGGTTCCAGCGCGATCTACCAGCCGCCTCAGAGCGCTACAGACTCCTCGGCGGTTCGCTCAGCGCCCTTGACTCTCTCGGAGAAAGTTATTGACGAAGCAGTAACCCCAGCAATTAAGACGTCAAACGAGACCTCAGGACGAGAATCACCCAGAGCGCACAGTCGGAGTCGAGAACGACGACGTCGCAGCCCAAGCCGTGAAAGGAAGGACCGACGCGATCGTAGCCCGGTAGGCAGGGGCCGAGATGGCGACCGGCGACGTCGCAGTCGTAGCCGCGGTCGCAGCGACAGTCGAGACCGGGACCGCGGTCGGCGTGGCAGGCGTCATCGGTAGCCTACGCCCAGAGCCGTAAACCAAGCCATGACGCTACCATAAAATTAAGTTTAGCGCCCAACTTAAATCAAATGTCTTTGCTTGTTGAATCTTAACCGTTCAGGCACGCTACTATTGACCTGGTGGCGAAGGACATGCATCGAACTCAGGACGTACATATCTCCTCCTACGTGATTGGACTTCGTGCCATCTTATGGAATGTCTACCACCGGTGACAGACTTAGCTCTGGGGTAGCGTTCCGCGCGCACGGTCCACGATGCCCTTCACAAACACAGGAGAAACCTCAAACAGGTTCTTCAGGATAATATCCGGGATGTTGAAGCTCTTGGCGCGCTCATCCGGGTCCTTGTCTAGCTCGACCTTCACAGACCACAGCAGAAGGCATCCCTGGCCGGTGGCGTCGCTAAAGTTCTTCAATGACACCCTGGACATATATATACAGCAAACAATAGTTAGTTTGAGCGAGAAGACAAGTGACTGTTCAAAATCGGTCACGTACGCAGTAGTAGCGTTGCGACGAAGGTGGTCAGCCGCCTTGGGGTGGCTGGGGTCGTCCATAATGGACCGCGAGATCATGGTCGAGCTGCCGTCCGGGTTCTCGCGCTTCTGGTTGACGGTCAAGCTCTCCTCCTTCATCATGCCTCCGCCGACAGCGGCGTCGTTGGACATGGTCAGGTTCACCACTCGGCGAATGTACTTGGTGTTGGGGTCCACCTCCTCCAGAACCTCGGCCGTCTCCGTGAACGCAAAGCCCTTCTCGAAGTCAATGTCACCGATGACCGACCAGAGGTCGTTGATCACTACGCTAGCGTTGCAGCCGTACAGGTGGTGGCGGAAGAAGATGCCCATTTCGTTCTTGCCCATCTCGTACTGCACCTGCAGACCGAAGTACGTCATGGTGGACGTCTTCGGGTTGCGGAAGGCCGTCTCGCAGGCCGTGAGCTGCTTCTCGGCGTTCGCCATGGACTCGGAAGCCATCTCAATCATCCGGTCACGGAACGACCCCGACTGCAGCTGCAGCACCGAGGGCGCCGCAGCGATTGTGTTGGACAGTGCGGCCGGCGTGGTGGACGCCGAAGACGACGAGTTCAGGATCATGTCCAGCGAGGGCATGTTGAGCAGCGGCTGCTTTGTGAAGTAGTCCTGCAGCCGCTGGATGAACTTCATCTGCTCCATGAGCGTCTTGCGCAGGAACTCGTTCTCCTGGTCCACGCGGGCGCGGATCTCGGCGTGCTGCTCGGCCTCCTGCTTCCACCCGAGCTCCGTGTTGTGCTCGGACGGCTCGGACGACTGCAGCACCTCGATCTGCTCCTTCAGGTCCTTCACCTTGGCGCGCAGGGCGATGAGCTCGTCCTTCTGGCGCTGTCTGTGCTTGCGGGCGGCCTTGGCAATCTGTGCGCGTCGCTTGGCCTTGGGGTCCTCGTACTCCTCGGGCGCCTTGCGGCCGTCCTCGCCCGACTCGCCGTCCGCGCTGGGGGCTTTGCGCTTCTTGGTGGCGGTCTTCTTCTTCTCGGCTGCGGGCGCAGCGGGGGCAGCAGCGGCGGCGGTCGTGGCCGTGGGCGCCATCATGGACGTGGACGCGCCGCCCAGGCTCGGGAACATCTGCGAGTTGGCGGCCATGAGCGGGTTCATGCGGCCGTGGATGGGCGCGAGGCCGTTGGCGCCGCCGGGCTGCAGTCCGGGCATGGACAGCGACATGCTCATGCCCATGGGCAGGCCCATGCCGTTGCTGGCCGCGCCGCCGAGCTGCGGGGGCGCCATGCCCATGCCGTGGCCCCCGCCGGCGTTCTGCAGCGCCTGCGTGAGGCTACCGGGCGTCGGCAGCGGCGAGGAGCCCGTGGCGCCGGCGTTGCGCGGGTTCGTGGCCTCGCGCAGCAGGTTGTGGAAGGCGTCCATGATCTGTCGACGGCGCTCGCGCTTGAAGGCCTTGCTGCTTGACGCGGCGGTGATTACGAGCAGCGCTGACCGGCGGTGGGCGTTTACGTAAGCGCGGATTCTCAAGTGAAGTCGCGAGCCAGTCGTCTTCCCAGCCTCTGCGCTGGCCGGGAGAGAGGGGCGCCGCCCCATACCAAATCCAAGTCTAACCGCCCGCGCCAGCTGGCCACGCATTACGTCCAATCGCAGCCGCTCCGCCACCTTCTTCGCCGGGATTGGCCAGCGCGCAGCTGACGTTGATTGCGACATCCGGTGTACACTATACACGTATAGCCACAAAAAACCTACGGTACGCGCTGACGTTGTCGATGACGTCGCCGATAACCCAAAAAACCGTTTTTCTGGGGTATCGCCGAACACAACATTGCACCGCGCGTAGTAAAAGACGAAACAACATTGCACCGCGCGGGATGACGTTCAAAATGACGTCGGTGATACCCCAGAGAAACGGTTTTTTAGTGGTATCGCCGACGTCATCGACAACGTCACCGATTTTTGCTTTTCTACTGCGGTTTTGCTAAAAAGGTTTTTCAACGTCACCGTTTTTTTTTCGATACCAAACCGTTTTTAAAAGCATTTTGTAGCGCCCAAACACCGTTTTTTGGGCGGGTCACCGACGTGTTTTATAACGCATCGTTGTTTTACCGCGGTTTTGCTAAAACCGTTTTTCTGGCGCCCAAAACCCGTTTTTTCGGCGGGTTGACGACGTCTTGTACAACGTCAGTCTGCCACTTTCCATATCGTGACGACTCCGACCATCTGTGCAGCTCCGACCAGCATCCGACGTATCACAGAACTTTATACTGCAACACTTTAAGAAGGTTTCGTAAAAACGCATGATTGGTTCGGTAATTTGTGCAGGAGGTAATTACGTCTGGTCAACGAGTGGCGCAC